>JAAGKR010002470.1:0-91279 GCA_011419295.1 Clarias macrocephalus | reverse complement strand
TGGATGCTTCATGTGTAGTATATGGATGATATACAGTATATAAAGCCAGGTTACCTAAGTAAAAACTAGCCTGTCCTCGCTCGGTAAGTGATTAGTGAGACAGTTCATGTTCCGTGTTATGCATGGTTTCTATTCTTGGTACCCGACTGATTCCTGTTTTATGATTTTTTGAGACGATATAGAGGCCCAGGAGCATTCCCAACTTTTTAAAAAGATTTTAGCTGTCCATCAAATTGGGGGAAATTGAGGTAAACATCAAGCAGTAATAGAGCTTTTATTGCTGTTTGTTCAAATGAAATGGTGGAACCGACCTAATATCCACGAATAAATACTACAAATGTTTTTTTTTTTCCTTTGTAGGGGGCACTCCCATGGCTTTTACGAAGCACAATGATTGTATGATTTATTAAGATTCCACAAGTTATGCTTTCGTACCCAGTTTACTCACCTGCCAGTTCCCACCAATCAGCCAGCTCTCCCCCATCAACTACCAGCCGAGGAGGGAGGAGGCCAAGACGTGCTTCCTCTCAGCCACATGAAGTCATCCAATAGTTTAATCTAAACTGCTGCTCATGTTGCATCACATGGAGGAAATTGCTGTCCGCATACAAGAACCCATTGATTGAGAGTTCATGCCATCAGTTAATGCCCACCCGGAGATCATAACCAATTTTGCTCCCTTTGGCTCCCTTTTCAGCATTGATCTCCAATGCATCATTAACGTTCTTCTAGCAGTCTACAGTATTCTTTTTTTGAAAGAACAAAAACACATTTTCTAGTGGTATCCCCCAAATGTTTGGATGATATCACTAAACATCTGGTTCCGTTTAAGATTTCTTCCTATCCATCTCAGGTTTTTCCTTGCCACCGCTGCCCTCCGCTTGCTCATCAAGGACAAACGAATAATTATGATTCATCCCGTATTTCCTCACACTTTTCAAACTCGATTCCATTCTTCTTTATTCTGTAAAGCAACAATGACCATTGTTAAAATAAATAAAACTGAATTAATATAAATAGAAATTAACACAATAGGGAGGGTCTGATGGTATAGGAAAAATATTTGATGTTTTATCATGTTGCAGCTTAAAACAGAGTATCTGAATCTTAATAGGTCCAAAATGAAAAAAATTCTCTTGTACTGCAGCAAACTTTGGGCACAGTGGTTCAAGGGTTGGCACTTCCAAGGCAGTTCAAATCTTGCCTTTGGTCTGAGTGCAGGAAGTTTGCATGTTCCTCTTTTTGTGGGTTTCCTCCAGGTACTATGGTTTGACCCTAAAGTCCAAAGACATTGTAGACATAATAGGGTGTGTGGGTGTTGGCGTGCGCTCTTCCCGTGCTTCCTGGCTTTCCTCCAGGTATTCCGGTTTCCTCCCACAGTCCAAAGTGTGTCAATGTGTGTGTGCCCTGCAATGGATTGCCAACCTGTCCAGCGTGTATCACAAGTCTCCTGGGATTCTCCTGGGAAGCCGTAAAGACCAGTGGTCTCCAACCTTTTTTTTTACCATACCATACCATAGCACAGAATCCGTGTGAGCTCTTTCATCCTTTCTGTGCGGCCCCGTACCAAATCACCCACGGGCTGGTACTGATCTGTGACCCGGTGGTTGGGGACCACTGGTATAGACGATAAGCGAGTGAGTGACTGGATACCCCTTCCAGAAACGTCCTTACATACTGTAAAGCTTCACTTCATCAGTGAGTGCGCTGATCACTTGAAGAGGCAGGTAGGTAGTTTGGATGTTCCCATGATTCAAGAGTGACTTTCCAAAATGCCCGAGCTTCAGCCCATCCAAACTTGCACTCTGAAATCATCGGAAGCCTGACTAGACAATTCAAGCTTCAATGTTTGGTGATGCAGCAGCTTTAAAAGCATCTTGTCCTTATTGTCCCGTCAAACTAACAAGAGGTAAAGCTGATTAGATTTCCATTATCAACCAAAGCAAAGAGTTTAATAATGTGGTTTTAACTCCGCTAGATGGTTGACTCAGCTTTGTGGGGCAGCACCCAAGTGCTGCATAAATGCTGCAGGGAGGAGAGAAAAAAGAAATCAGGCTCCGGTTTCATTTTCCTACCAGTAAAGATATAATGGCTCGCTGCCTCATTAGCAGCAAGTGTAATTGCTGGTGTATAATATGCTGTCTTGTGTGTAGATTTTATGTGACTGTTTACAATAGTAGCAAAGCGCTTGCAGCATTATTTAGCAAAAACATTTTCGTCCGGTAATGCAGGTCACAAATTCAGTGCAGCGTGAACACGTTTTGCACGAATATTTGGATGCATTTGTCAAACTCGAAACTTTTAACTTGATATAATTAGCAACAAAAACAGCTGGATCTTTGACGAACATCTGCCTCCAGTTAAAAAAAAAAATTTTTTTTTAAGCATAACAAGAATGGAGAATACCTTTGCTAACGAAACGAAAGCCTTTGCACCTTGTCCATTCATAGTTTCTTGGGTCCTATGTGGGTTCAACATCAATCTGTCAAATAACTCCTGCTAGTAATATCCTATAGCTGGGACGTGAGGAAAGAACATGACAGCTTATAGTTAAAATGTCGGTTAACCTTCAACCTTTGTAGATGGTGCAAACATTGTGTGATATGAAATTTCAGTACACAAGTTAAGCAGTTTCATCATATTTAATAAATTAAAAAAAAAAGCAGAAATGTTCTTTCCCTGTTTGGCTTCATACAGTACGAAGATCGTCTTTATTTCCTTGTAGTTCATTCGGTCAAAAATCTCATTCATTCATCAATACTTTACGAAAGCATGTCACACAAACATACTGTACGCGGACATTACGTTAAAACACCTGAACCCTGAAAAACCCCGAAAAACACAGAGACTGAAATAAGGACACATGTAAATTGATGGACCGTCTTTTAAAAAAAAAAAAAAAAAATTATGTGTCCTTATCTCAGTATTTGGGTTTTTACGTGTGTTTGTTCTGCTCAGGATGGTTGAATGCGATGCGGTGGTACCCTCTTTTTTTTCGACGAGTGCAATATACAGAGTGACATGCGAGTAAACTGTGGTGACTGGGGGAAGAGACGGAGGTGCCGCAGGAACATCGGTCACATGCTGAGCAGCGAGCCAGTGATCGTGAGTGACCATAGCGACAGCACGAGCGCTGATTAAACCAGAATAAAGGTTTAGTTTGCTAATCGATAGTTACTCAAAGACTTTAAATCCGTTTGAAATTTCCTTCGGGATCAATCCAGCGATCCATCTATCATATTGTACACATGCAGAAGTGATTTCCGGTTTCCCCAAAGACGTTTTTCATCATCCAAGACGATTCGATACTCCGGACTCCGACTTTCTTCCTTCGTCATCGTTTTTGCATGAACGTATATAAAAGTTTCACAGTTCGGCTTCAGATGAACAGAATGACTCGTGGGTGTATGCTGTACCAAAACAGCGATCCCGAAGCACAAGGTGAAATTAACCCACACGCACCAAACGGTATGAAAGTCCTGATCTACAGTAAGCAGGCAGGGTCGCGCATCACCTCCAGCGTAGTTGCAGCAGAAATGTGCGGGGGATATGAAAGAGCTTCGAGAAGTCTGTTATAAAGGCGAACACAAACACAGTAAACACCCTCTCCGTATAATTGCCGTCTTTTTTTTTTTTTTTGCGTCTTAATTTTGTCTTATATTTATGCAAACATTCGCATTTAACCAGGGCTAATTCTACGACAGCATAAACAAAGGCACTTTAGAACACTTTCTCTCTCTCTCAGTACACATAACAATACAGAGTCGAACACTAGTCTGGTTTTCTTTCTGTTGTGTTCATACACACACACATTTTAATCATGCACATGTTCAGCCAGCTGTGCTCAGCAGAGCTAAAAGAGGTTGTCAGCACAAGACAATGAAATTATGACCCCTATTTCATGAGGGCAGCAGTATTCATTGCTCAGTGGCCCCGAACACATACCCACACACCGCATCACACCAAACCCACACCACACCACACACACCCTCGCACATGTACAATTACTTTTTGGTTCTCTAAAAGAACACTCAGACATGAATGTTCTGCGACATATGATAATGTATATCCGATATCAGTGTTTCATCATTTTAAGCTTTAATCTTCGTCAACTAGTAAAGTTATCACCAGTGTTGGGGGGGGGCGTTACTTTTTAAATTACATTACAAGATTACTGTCTTCAAAAAGTAATCCGTTACATTACTGCGTTACTTTCTGATAAAAGTAACTAGTTAGAAAACTCCTTTGTGCTTCGTCATGCATGTTGTTTTAGTCAAGACCTTTATAATTATTCATCACTCAGCCAAGTTTGGCCCATAATCTGTTTTGACGGTTCATCATGATTCACCGCGAGTTTCTGTGATTAGGTTTCCATCTTTCCGCGCGTCGGTCAGACCGCATAGGTGAGATAGGGGTATAACAGCAGGAGGCGGGTTATCGGGGGCGGGGCTTGTAGGACGACTTTCTCACACACACTAATGGATTGGGAATGACGGCTGTCTGGCTCACGGATTACATGAATTGTCTGAGTAACGGATTACATTTTTGAAAAAGTAACTGAGTACTTGAACGGCGGAGCTAACGCGTTAGATTACTAAAAAAGTAATCAGAGTGGCCTCAGAGTGGCCTCCGAGTGGCGCAGTGGTAAAGCGCTCGCCCTATCATCGCGAGTTCGATTCCCGGGTGATGCTGTAACCTCGCGCAGCCGGAGGTCTAGAGAGAGCTGATTGGCCGAGCTCTCTCGGAGGGGAGGGATGAGAGGTACTAAGTGCTCCCGCATTAATCGCGGCTCTACAGCCAATCAGGGGCGTCTGTGAGCTCGCGCGAGCGGAAGGAGCGGATAGCGCTGTCCTCTGTCCTGAACTATAAAAGCTACAAACAGTATATGAAGTCAAAAGTTCGTAACTCCATGGTCTTTATTGATTTTTTTTTTCTTTCAACACTGTAAAACAATATTCAAAATATGCAATAATCTCCTTTGAACAGTTGATATTGAGACGTATCTGCTACTTATGCTTTATAAATCCTTCATATCGGCTCTAATCTGTGGTGATGTTTGTTAATTGGTGATTTCTGAGGCTGGTGACTCTAAATGAACTTCTCCTCTGCAGCAGAGCTAAGTTTTGGTCTTGCGTTCCATCAGTTTCATCATGGTGCTCGATGGGTTTTGCAAATGCAATTGATACAATACTGTTCTCGCAAGAACTGTTCCAGAACAGCTGAGCCTCCTGTTTTAAAATAGCATCTGACCGTTGCTACAGTATTACCTAATCTGTGTTATTTCATAGTTTAGAAATCTCCAGTTTTGTTCTAGAAAGTGAATGAAAAAATGAATCCAAACTTTTGACTGGTGCTGTATATGCGTAAAATATTCGCTCAATATATTAACATAAAACAAATTGAAAGTGAAAAACAAAAGCATAAAAACAAGCAAACAAACAAACAAAAACAGTTCCATAGTGGGAATATTTCCACAAGCACAATATGACGAGAAAAAAGCCGTGTGTGCACAAGAAAAGCACCTGTTAGTGAGACAAATCAGGAAAAACACAGACGTCCCTAATGGCACGGGTATGTCCCAGGACTCCGGGTGTGAAAAAGGAAGCATGAGGAATCATTTTCACACATGATTTGCCACCACATTGAACGCTCTAATCAAAGTTAAAGGTGGTTGAATATGAATATGAATATATATGAAATAGAGCCTGTAAGTTTTTTTTTTATTAGTTTATTTTCACCATTGTAGCAATTATGTATAAACAATATACTGTACAGATTGGCATTTAACATGTACAAGTTGTTGTTTTATTGTTTTTGAAACTAGATTTAGATTAACCTTGATTCCTCTGCTTTTTTTTTTCTTTTTTCTTTTTCTGAGCACTCATTATAAAAGCAGGTGAACACAATTCACTGAAAGCATAAAAAATAAATAAAAAATGACAGATAATGCACATCCACAAGCAATGAGCACCAACAGCCACTCTCCAACAAAGCTAGTATCTGGGCAAAGAGAGTACTCTTAAGTGCTTAGCAAGAAAATAAATGTCAACTTTTTTTTTTTTCTTGTCTTGTCTTGTCTTGTCTTTTTTTTTTTTTTTTTTTTTTATCTTGGCACCAGTCAACATAAAACCTCTTAAGGTACACTATCTGCATAAGAGCAGCGCTTTCTCTTAAAGCAGCCAACAGGAGTGAAAAGCTTTTCATTCAGCGCTTTGTGAGCTTCAGGCCTTGAAATCAGAGGACCGCCTTGCGCGGTTACTATCCTCTCTCTCATTCTCGTAGCGCTGCAGTAATGGACCGACGGAGAAAGACATCATCAACATTATGATTTTTTTTTTTGGGGGGGGGGATAACTTTCAGCTCTAAGTGACTCCTCTGATGATGCGCTCCGTCTGCGCTCCCGCTGTGCAACCGGAGCGTGTAGAGTACCGTATCCGATCTGGGAAATGACCTGTTGTTTAACAGGAGAGGAAGATTTTTTTTTTTTTCCCGCTGGAAGTATCCAAGTATCCGTCGCTGCGACATCTGCACGCTGGAGTGCTGGAAGTAATGTTTATGACTGAAGGCACAGATGTGCCATGACAGCTACCTGTCCAGAGGACATGCTGTAATGAAACATATTGCACTCTGAAAATAAAGTTCTCAGTGACAATATTAAACCCCGAGGCAGGAATCTGATGTAACATGACATACTAGAATAATGGATGCTCGGTAGGACTAGACTACAGGCTGGAACGCTGTATAAAACATGCGCAAAACATGCACTGTTTAAAGAAGGACTAATGCATGCCATACATAGCGAAGTCAGCGCATAGTATTATAAGCATAGTAATGGTCTAAATGGAGGCTTGCATCGCGAAGCTAAACTAAGAAAACAAGAGATGTGTTGTTATATTGGAACCATAAAACCTCGACCGGCTGCCTCGGTAATCATCCTGTAGCGGTGCACTCGATGCACGCAGCAGCCGTCGGAAACATTTTGATATAAATCACCTTGTCAGTTTATTCACTTTTGGATCGCCATTATGGAAAGGTGAATGGATTCAACGGCAGCCATTCCCCCGCAACTTCCCCTCCCCCTCCCGGTAATTACACAGACATCATTCACAAAGTGATGTTAAGCCATCTCCTCGATTGGATCACTCCGAGGACACACCTCCACTTTTCCGAAGGGTAATATTATTACTGACATTTTCTTGCTCTTAATGCACTTTGTAATTCTATAAACTAACGGAAGACGTGGCGCATACAGCGGACGGGTAATGGGGGAACGTGTACTGCCGCCAAACAGATGTTGATTGCATTGATTTGTTTTTGAAAGTGCATCACTAAACGGTTGATGGTCAACAAAAGAGCGAGCATTGTACAGCAGAGCTCAGTACTTGTGATTTGAAACAGTTTGACCGCAAAATGAGATAAAACACCACTTTTGGACCAACTTTTTGCAAACTTTTGTCCCCAAGAAAAATGCTGTAGTCTTGTTTTAGAGACTTTGAACTACAGTATTTTTTCTTGTGGCATTTGAGAGCGTCAGGGGCGCCACGGTAGCTTAGTGGTCAGCACTGTCTTCCTGCACGTCCAGGATCCAGGGTTCGCTCCCCGACTCGGAGTCTGTGTGCATGTTCTCCCCGTGCTTGGTGGGTTTCCTCCAGGTACTCCAGTTTCCTCCCACACTCCAAAGACATGCAGATGACCCAAAGTTTATGAATGTTGACCAGAGGTCCCGGCATGGTCGTAAAAATGGTCACTAAAGGCTTCCATGGTCCCTAGTTGGACTACAGAGGTTCCTAAATGGATGGATGGATGGATGCACTTCAGTATTTACAAAAATAATAGCTCCAGAACATGGATTACCGGAGACACTCAATTTTTTCAAGCTTTGTGTGCAAGCAACATGAGATTCACGTGTTGTGAGCAGAAAGCTGTTTTATTTGGCACGCCTGGTTACATCTGCTTCACTCAGTTTTTCAATCAGGACTTTTGAACTCTATTATAACCTCATGGGACCCTGGACATATATGCAATTTGTTGATGCCGGATCAGACGTTATATGCGCTTCCTTGTATTGTGATAAGGTTTCTGTCTTTAAAAACTGAAGGAAAACTGAAACATGTAGGGAAAGAGGCTGAAGTTTTTAAATATTTTTTTATGATCTTGAACAATCTTATCTGCAATTAAAAAGGGGTTTGTACGCAACACTTTTTTTTCTTTTTTCTGGCAGTTCCAAGTTGCTGCCAGTGACTCACTACAAAAACATAATCGAAAGTATGGGTTTTCAATATTTTTTAAAATAATAATAATAATAATAATAATAATAATCATTATTTTTAATACTAAATTTTTATTTCCATGGCCACAAACACAACCGTGGACTGACTTTTTTTTTCTATCGTGCCTAAGCTATGGCAGGTGGAGTTGTAGCATTTTGCAAAAAATATTAAAAAAAAAAAACTTCACAATGATATTACTAAAAAAGTTCTGAAATATTTTATCATTCATGCTTTTTAATCCCATTGTGACACAAAAGAACACCACACAAAATATTACTTTAGAGCTGGTAATGTAAAATACATGAAACGGAACTTGGGCTTGTTCTTCTCAAAACAGCCAAAATTAAGTTGTGCAGTCAAGCTGTTCATCTGATGAACAGCAAAATCGCCTCAACTGTTATTTTTGTTGTGTTATTTTTAATGCATCAGAGTTTGCAAACCAGCATTCCAAAATAACCCTGGTCTTGTTTTTTTTTTTGTTTTTTTTTCGACTATCGGTTTCAAACCGTTCCTCCCACTGGTAGAATACATTTCCTTGGAAGATCCTCTAAAGAACCACCTGCGGTGATAATTTAGCATGGATGCAGTCACAATGACAAGCTATCTCGTGGCAGGCGAGTGTGTGACTACAGGCGCTCTGAGGCACGTTTATCACATGCAGGGTGAATATTAAGGGCACTTTGGAGTAGTGTCTGTGTTTCTTGGCTCTTTTGCTTTGTTGCATCATGGATGCACTAGATCTTGAGTTGGTGAGGGTTGGGTATTCTCTCATCCCTACTGATTGCATTTGGCTTCTTTGCATCTACTGGTGGGATGCTGATAAATTACATTTGGCCAACCACAAATTAGCTCAACGCTGCAGCGCTTCCCAGTGAAGCTATGTACTGTATGTTGCTCCCTTCTCACCTGCTACCATCACGGCATTTGTTTCCAGAACAAAATCTGCTACAGTAATGTAAAAATAGGTCATGGGTCTTTGTTAAATAAACCATAGTTTTGACTATGCAGAAATCGTATGAAACATTTCGCTAATAGGGAAGTAAATTGTCACCGAAAGGTGTTTCTTACTGTCAAAAATGTTCTAACTTCCATCAGGGTGATAAATATCTACTATTAATATTGCAGTCACTTTACCTAAACAATATGGTGTCATTAACTGCTCATCTTTTACAGCTACTGTATGAGCTGTACAGCCTGTTTGGTGTTTAGTTGCCTTGCACCTTTGAAACTTTATCTATCCAGCAATTAATACAATCTGATTAAGAATACGGAGCAACAACAATCCTGAATGCTCTTCCATTATACAGTAACTGTACAGTATACGTTCACAAATAGCCTGCACCAAACCTATTACATATAGCTATATACTGTTAAACTCATTAACTAACCAGCCAGGTAAATGAAAGCTCCAGTTCCAATATGGCTGCCTAGAAGTCTAATGGACTAGACATATTAGGGGTAACTAATCCGAGGTATAAATGTTTGGTTGCTCTAGTTAGCTAGTCGAGTGTATTAATTACGGCTAATAGAAACAAAACCACCAATCAGACATACAGTAACATGATGACCACTGGCGGGTGAAGTGAACGTCACTGATCACTGCAAACTGGCGATAGGATCATGGGTACCCATGCCAACAAGGACCAAAGACTGGCCCGATCCAACAGGGAAAATAAATGCAGCACAAAAAGTTGAAAAACGTCAACGCTGGGAACGATAGAAAGGCACTAGAACACCCAGTGCACCACAGCCTGTCACACACGGACGGGGTCCAGCAGGCAAAGAGCCGCTTTCAGCCAACGCTCTTGACACCAGTGATTTCAGCTATGCCGACCTCTGTTACCTTAATCTGCGCCTTTCTTTACTTACCGCTCTCTCTTGAAATTACTTTTCTTGGAAAATACTTTCAGGAAGTGATTAGTTGGCAGCATTTATTTCTCCTCAAGCCGGGTTCGAGTCTGCTTGAGAAAATATGCCTGTCCGGCGATAGCCAAAGCGGAGTCATGCTGTAATCCACTTGATTGAAATGACTGCACACTTCTTCATAGGCTGATGAATTGATTCTTATGTTAGAACACAAAGGGAAAACACGATGCAGGACACTCGCTCGAGCCTGTAATATACACTGATTGATTTGTTACAGCTGCAGTCTCTGAAACCTTGCTGTTAGCTCAGTTGTTAAACATTCACACCACTGTCTGTGGTGTAATGTAGTGTAGCTACCGAGCCAAAATCTCCCCCTAACATGAGAGGTCGTACTGGATCTGCGGCTCCTAACTTTTTTTATTTATTTTTATTTTTTTTTACCCTGAAGAAAACAGAGACATCATAGAGATTGAATTTCACAGCAGTGTTTTTTTTACTCATTGGGAAAATGTTTATCTCCCTCGGAGCTCGAGTTCTCTCTGGGTCTCACTCATTTGATTTCCTGTCAGCTTGATGCAGGCTGGATTACAACATTGATCAAAGTGCAGAAAAGCATTGCACATCACTAATGGCCGATTCATTCTGCTCACAGTTCTATGTCGCACGCAACATAAAATTACAGGGTCACTCTTATAGTGGGTAACTACGCGTGACACCAATCCACTGGAGGCCAATTATGAACAATCTTATGGCAAAGCTGTCCACTTAGCGAATGGGTATAACATACTGCATAAACGGTCATAATTTGCTCGGTGGATATACCGTTTTGTTGTGTCTTAACCCAACCAGTTTGATACCTTAATTACTTACAGATTGTTAATACAACAACAATATAATGTCTTAAATTAAATAAAAATGTTTTATTACCTTGTGTGTGTGTGGTGGGCCGTGACTGAATTGGAGAAAACAGCCAACTTTATAACATCTATAATTATATTTGAATAAACAAACATGGATATGTTTTTATTTAGGTTCATATGTATCACATGGCCATAGCTTGAAGCAAAAAAGCATTTTGAATTACATGAACTGAATAAAAACTTGTTAAAAAAAAAAAAAAAAACTCAGCATTTACAGTGTTTGAAAATTTCGCCACTGCAGGTTATTGTGGTTGTATTATTATAATTTTTTAAATGTATTTCAAGCATTTCAAATTGAATGCAAATGGCTACGACATTTGAATTAAACATCACCGTTGGGGGGGGGGATCCGCGGCAAGGGAGCATTTTAGCGCATAACATCATTTTTTTATGATGCCTATAGACTTGCAACCCAGCCTGTTAGTTAGAAGTGTTTTGTTCTGATCGGCAAGTGGTTTTGTCAATCTGAATTTTAATACCGGAATTTCGAACAGGCTGAATTTGAGTTTGAAAAATAACAAAGATGGTATTTTTTTAACAATTGAATATATTTTCGAACAGCAATTTAATAAGGGTGGTATTTTTGCAATGAATTTGAAATGCTAAAATAATTTTTTTTATTTGAAATATACAGCCACAAAAAAATTGCAGTGCTGAAAATTCCAAATATAGGAAATGCTGTAGGGACGCCCCCAAACCCCATTCTGATTAAACTGATAAAATAAAAATAAAAACGATGCTATATATATATATATATATATATATATATATATATATTTTTTTTTTTTTTTTTTTTACGTTTTTCATCTTTTTATTCAGTTCCAGTAATTCAACATGCTGTTTTGCTTTGAGCATGATTTGTATTACTGCAAAGACTCTCAATAAATATGCAGTTTAACAAACTTTGCAAAAAACACAACCAGTCTGCCCACAGATGTTACTATCTAGCTGGGTGATTGTGTTTTATGTCATTGGACAGCTCCGTGCCTTTCAGTGGAACTGGCTTGCAGTCTTTTCAATTTTAGGTTCAGGAAGAATATTTAGAATTTTATGTTGAGTATAGTAGAGCATTTCATGATGCGAAAGGCTTCAGCCAGGCTCCCACACAGATTCTTAAAAAAAAAAAAAAAAAAAAAAAATCTCGTTTCTGATGGGTGAAATATTTGTTTTGCACTTTTTTGTCGACACATTTAATGAACGCATTTATGTAGAGAAATGGTTCTCGGCTTCAGCCCTGGGAACACTACTGACCAGATTGCTTTCATTCGATCAGTGGTTAAATAATGGGTGTTAAACACCCTGCATCATGCTGTGGATCCTCGGCACTGGAATTAACATTTAGGTCTGACCTCAAACTCCATTAATATCACATTGTCCATAAACTTGTGCGACTAAACCTAATCAGTTTGATGATATAAACATTAGAATAAATGACTCTTTATTGATTTCATAAACCTGAGGAACGGATGTCAGTGTGCCATCATACATGATGGATTACAGCATATATGTCCTGGGCATATGGCCAGATTATTGTCATGGTGCCCATACTGGGAGGGTGGGGACAGCTGAAGTCGAACATCTGTCTAATACTTGATTTTGAAGATGATATCCACTGGATGGAATCCACTAACCCAACGTGCAGTTTGGAAACCGAGCAGTCATGCAGCAACTAGTTAGGTTTTCATGCATGACAGTAAACCATTTTATGTAGACTTTGTCAATAAATAAATATGATAAACAAATACAGTGGTATAAACGTTCTGCCTTAAGATTTTTCGCCTCATACGAGCGAACGAACCGAGCCGAACCCAAACGCCGGCTAAGTTTTGCGTACATCCGGGTCAGTGGAAAGTCAAGCGAAGTTTGTTGGGTTCTTTTGTATTTTGTGCAAGACTTAGTAAAGACATAGCACCATGGGTCCCAAGAATGTTATCAAGGACGGAGGCAAGAAGAAAACGGTGCCACTTCCAGTTTGCTTTTTAAAGCAGCCGGGACCAAGAGAAATCATAAATCAAGGATAAGTGAGAATTTATATCTATTTATTCTATATTTTACTCCATTTACATGTCCTTTTGTAAATGATTTGAGTGTTTTCTTTTCATGCAAAAATTTAATTATAGTATTGGAAATTGGTAATATTGGTCATATTTCTGGGCGGCTGGAACGGATTATCTGCATTTACATTATCTTCTATGGGAAAATGCATTTCACAATACGAATTTTCACCTTAAGAACACGGATTAAATTTATAATATGAGGTAATGGCAAAGCAACCTCATAACATGATCATTTGTCCTGTCATTTGCTGCTAGCCTAGATAAGCACTTTGAATACGGAATAATGTATAATAAATAAATAATATGGCGCATTAAAAAAGTTACATATCGGAGTTTAAATTGCAATCGAAATATGTCAAAAAATAATAGCAATCTGATTTTTTTTTGGATCAAATAATTGTGCGACCCTACTTGGTAGGATTTCTCAGTAGGTGGTTCTAGCATATGGTCATGATCAGTCCGTCAGACACCAGAATGCGCTATGTTATGCCCTGCTCTTATGACTTCCACTAGAACGACCTTGGGTGTGATTTTAACTCTGATGGTGTTTATATTGCCAGATCATTTATTTTGCTGTCTCTGTAAGACATTCTCTTGAAGCTGTTAATAGTCTAGCGATTCACAGAAACAGCAATCTTTTTGATGGATTATGTTTTGTAGGTCTTCCTTGCCAAGAATGGTTACGCAACCTACTAACATCAGATGCCAGTCTTTGTTTTTGTCTTTTTTTTTTTTTTCACTTTTAAATAAATTCAAATCTGTAGAGCTTTAAGCACTTTGACTAGATATTCACTTCTGGTAAAAAGTAAGATATGATATATTTCGTTATAACTGCCCTTCCAGACCCTGTGTCAATAACGAAGATTTAATTTAATTTATTTAAAATTACTCAGCTGAGCGTAATTTGGCATCTTCAGTGGAGTAACAGTGTGCCCTATCCACTGATGCAGTTTTCTTCTGGTTCTTCCGCATTAAGGGATCGTATGAACGATGAATCAAACACCATGCTCTGTAACTGTGAGGATCAGGAAAGGAGGACAAAGAACATCTTAAGTCCAGATCTTTGCTTCAACTTGGTCGGTTGGTGGTCTTTCAGCTGCTCATGGCAAGGGGTCGCCACCGTGGACCAGCCAGTCCGCACATACAACATTGGCACAGGTTTGCCCTTCCTGGCGCAACCCTCCCATTTTATCTGGGCTTGGGACTAGGGGTTGGGCACTGGCTGAGAATCGAACCCGGTCCTTCCACATGGCAAGCGAAAGACCTACCACTGAGCCGCCAGCCAATGACGTAAATGACGCAAACCGAAAGTCCAGTTGTCCGGGCTATTGCCTTTTATTCACTCTCGCCCCGCAGTTAAGTAGAACGGTTGTCAATACTTTTTGTTTAGTTGTTTTTTTTTATATATATATAAAAAATAATAATAATAAAATCCCTACTGGTTATCGGTTGTTTTGTTTGGTACGCATGTTTAAACATATTGAGCTTCATAGTGACACAACGGGCTTCGATATTAGTTTATGCTTACTGTTCATTCTGAATCCAACTGTCTACTCCATATATTTGCTTTTACTAATCAGATGAATTAACATGCATTAGTGGCATACAAACTTTAAAAAAATATATACTAGCTAAAAATTTAGTTTTTGTTGTTGTTTTTTGTGGATATGCGTGATATGCGTTATTTATGCATGAACTCCTGAAGAGTTCATCTTTTCGTCCTCTAAGACTGTAGGTTTATTCAAACAAAGTGTTTTTTTCCTAGTGTAATTGCACCACATAGGTTATGCACCCTCTGAGCGACTACATGCACGGACATTTCAATAACACAGATTATTCTGTGCAGAAAAATGCCTATTCCAAGGCTAAAACGTCTTCTTATGGTTTTATGCACAGTCCTTTCTAAAAGTATTGAAACAGCAAAGGGCAGTGCTTTTGTTTTATGCTATGCCCCGAAGACATTTGTGTCGGCGATCCAAAGGCGAATATGAAACAATAGAGCCTAACTTCAGGTTTGATTGGCTGATAACTTCATCTACAGTAGATGTGCTGAAGAATTTTGAACATGGTGGAAGACCATCCAATTGGCTGTTCAAAATAACATGTGCAATTTGCACATCCATTGTTTCAAGTGCATAAAGCCTGTCATGTGATTTTCTTTTTCTTTGTGATGCTTTTGTGTATATATATATATATAAAAAAACAAGTATCCTTGGTGTTCCAATACTTTTAGTGATGACCTTGATTTATTTTTTTATACTATTTTTATCTCAATTGGTCACTATACTGTATATAGCACAGCTCCTTATCTTTTCATGACACTTTATTTCTGGTACTTCATAAAAAACATCTGGTCCCACTGGGGGTCATGATTAGAGCTGTGAATCATGGGTAGACTGTCGAGTTGAACTAAATCTTTTCCCATCTGATCCAGATTTTTGGTCTTGGTGATTATCAATTCTATTCAATAACATTAATATTTACTGTCTGATTTGGTCCCAAAAAAAAGCTATGTTTCTTACAGGTTTAAAGTATCTAATAAAGCACTGAAATGCCTTTTATCTTCTGTTTCACTGGTTCCCAACCGTGGTCCTGGTGTACCACCTGATCGTACCACTTTAGGCTCTTCAGTGCTCCCAGGAAACCTGTGCAAAGCAGCATGAACACTTAATGTTCACGACAGGGAGTCTTCCAGGTCCAGGGTTGGCAACCATTGTTCTACTCCACAGTCCAATACAACAGGTGGAGGTACTGAACCAATCGCTCATGAGCACAATCAAAGAGGAAACTATACTCACACAAAACCCGAGTATTTGTAGAGGATGAATGAGGCTTGTGTTTTCTGCAGAACCTGTGCAATATTTTAAAAGAATTTCTCCATTTTAGATCTTTTAACATTTAAAAGTTTACGGAAATAATTCAAAAGCTGACCCAGAGTCTAACTGAGTCCAACTGTCTACTCCATACGTTTGGTTTTTACAAATCGGATAAATTAACATGCCCTGGCGGCATACAACCTTTATAGAATTAGATGTTATTTATCTAATAAAAAGAAATACAAGCCAGACTCAATTATTATTATTTTTTTGGATGTGTGCAATATGTATTATTTATGCATGAACTCCTGAAGAAATGTTTTATCCCCTAAGAGCGTAGGTTTTATTAAAATCGCACCACACAGTATATGGACCGTCAATAGCAGTGATGTTTACTGCCTGATTTGTCTCAATCAGCTATACAGGTTTAAATAGGTTTGAAAATACTAAAACCTGGTTGGAAATATTAAAAACTATTAAAAGTATCTGATAAAGCACCTAGATGCTTGTTTAGATGTCACATGTCTGTACAGAATGATTATCTTTTTTCCCCTGCTTTTTATCTTCTGCTTCATTGGTTCCCAAACATGGTCCTGGAGTACCTCAGGTATATATGCTCTGCACATTTGACATCTTTCTCTGATTATTTAAACCAGTTAATTAACAGCTTTTTCTGAATAAAAGTAGATGTGTGGTAGAACAGGATGAACACTAAAATGTGCAGGGCAAACACCTTCAGGATCAGGCTGGGGAACCACTGTAACAAATTTAAATAGTTAGATTTATTCAATTATTTGTCACATGTATCTTACAGCACAGTGAAATAATCTTTTTTGCATAACCCAGTTATTTAACTGGGGTCAGCCAGGACACAGCACCCCTGAAGCAGATAGAGTTAAGGGCCTTGGCTCAACAACGGCAGCTTGGTAGTGCTGGGCTTGAACCTCCAACTTTCCAAACACTACGCCAGAGCATTAACTGTTAGAGCCACAACAAACCAGTACAATAAGTGGCGGTATTGCACCACCCGCTCATGAACTCAAAAGAAGAAACAATAATCTTAAAAAAAAATACATGAGTATTTGCGGAAGATGAATCCGGCTTGTATTTTCTGCAGAACCTGTGCTGTATTTTAAAGGAATTTGTCCATTTAAGACCATTTAACATTCAAATGTTTCCCTAAATAATTCAGAAGCCGAATCAAAAGCTGACCCATCAGTTCAAGTAATTGAGTCGACCAACAAAAGCTCGATTAAAATTGCATAATTGATCAAATCTCCGCTCGCCACAGGGGAAATTCCTGTCCTAATATTTGTCTTGGCACAGGTCTTTACCCGGATGACCTTCCTGATGCAACCTTCCCATTTTTGACCAGGCTTGGGACTGAAATCACGAGAGCACCGACTCGTGCAACCCAAGTTGCTGGGTTTTGCGCGTTGGCAAACCAAACTCGGGTCGCTCAGGTGAAAGGTCCCTGCAAAAATATAGGATTCATTTGAATTCAAGTCGTTTCAAAATGCATTTATGATACAGTACGTATTATTGGTATACGCTTTAAAAGTAGCCATGATGAGAAAAAAAAAGTCCACTCCATTTGGCTTTTTTTTTTTTGTCCACTCCATTAGCTAATGTATTTTGTAATTCACAAAAATGTGACCTTTACTGGTTTTTTTTTTTTTTTGTCTTTAGATTTATGTATTCATTAAAAAGCAGGCGGTATTATGTGCTTTGTAATGTCAAGCTTTGCACGCTGGTGTGTGTGTGTGTGTGTGTGCTTGTTTGTGTCTGTGTGT
Organism: Clarias macrocephalus; assembly: GCA_011419295.1. Taxonomy (NCBI): domain Eukaryota; kingdom Metazoa; phylum Chordata; class Actinopteri; order Siluriformes; family Clariidae; genus Clarias; species Clarias macrocephalus. Next base: position 73,557 of record JAAGKR010002470.1, on the reverse strand, counting down.
ATGTGCACACACATGCAATCACATTGTTCCAGTCAGGCAATTCTCTCTGAGTGAGTGATCATGCTCATTGCAAATACAGATGAAAGTTTGTGCACGAGTGACTTAGTCTGACGTGTGTGTGCGCGCTAATTTCTCAGCAGGTGGTTAGGAACTGATGCCGTATTTCACATGATCTGCTAATAAAATACAATTAACTAATATATTTCTGTCATCTTTGATATGGTCACGAAAGCTTTTCCTGTATCACCACAGTGTAAGAAAATCATTTTTCATGCCCCGTCCGTCTTGCGTAAGGAGGTGATTGCTTAATTCAGTAATTAGGTTACAGGCGCTAGTCTCAAGTGGTGCTCACTAAGAAGACCCGTGCTTGCTTTATAAAGCCCCCCCTTTTTTTTCCACTCTTCAGCTCACAGGTTATGTTTTTCTAAGCCCACGTACGGCAATTTCGTATTTACACACTATTCATTAATTTTAATCTTTGCACATGCAAAATTCAGAGAGGAGAAAATGGAGGTCTTGAATCCTGAACTCAGATTTGCCCTCTAAATTTATTTTGCTTGAGCAAACCGATTGGACTTTTCCCACGTTCAAACACAGATCCTGGGTTTCTGCTTCAGACTTGAGCTTTGCATGATCAGTGCTTTTCCGCGTTTCATCCGGCTGGTTTGTTGCTATTTATTTATTTGCTTATTTATGCCTCAGTCCCCAGAGGAAAGGTTTGCCGTACTTTGCTTACTGTTTTTAACTTGATGGATGCTTCGGTTAGCAGGCGGGTAGCCAAAAAGCAAGTTGGAACTCAGCATTTTTTTTTTTTTTTTGCTCTCCTTAAAAATAAACCACTACCCCGTTTAGTATTAAAATTTAACGACAGGTTATAAGGTGAAACATTTAAATATTTTTTTGGCAGCATTTGAATTCCATGTGGTGCTTTGTTTCTAAGAACAAGATTCTGTCATAGAATGAATTTGTGTCAGTGGCGCTCTGGTTCCCAGCAGCAGCTGCTTTCTGTGGTGTTTGATGACTTCGCCAGGCTGTTTCCCCTGATTAGCTCCACAGGGCAAAGCAACAGTGGTGAACCCGGAGAGATGAGTTCATGGGACAGTCATCCGTCAAGCAGCCCTGCGAGTTATGGATGAGACTTAAAGATGAAGCTTCCCTTGCCTGGAGAGACTGACAGGGCGATAAAGCAAAGTGTGTCTCAGGGGTGACCAGCCATGACGACTGGTCTGTGATGTATTAGAACAGGAAAAAAAAAAAAAAAGTTATTAGGCTCTATGTAGACCACACTTACAGTTAAATTGATGGATCTATGTACATATTTTGCCTAAGCATCACGTCAGGGTTAACTAAAATGACCTAGACGAGTAACTGGTTGAAAATAAGTTTGATGTACTTACATTACCAAAACAGTATGTCATCAGTTTAAATCTGTTAGAGGAAGTAATATTCTGTTTACTAATGGTGTGAGTGGGCGAAGTGGTTAGCACTGCCCGCTTGGATCTCCGGGATCAAGGGTTCGACTACCATCTCGTGGAGTTTGCATGTTCTCTCCATGCAAATTTTTTCGTTCCCAAATTTTCTATTATGTGTGAATGAGCATGCGAGTGAGTGGTGTGTGTATGTGTCTCCTGTGATGAATTGTGATGAAACCCACCATGTACCCTTACACCTTGTAAGTTTTCTGGGATTGGCGCCAGGCTTCCTGCGACCCTGTACAGGATAAGCAGTATAGAAAATAAATGAATGAAGTCCTTAGTGCTGTGGCCTTGCACCTCCAGGATCGTGGGTTCGATTTCTTGCCTCGGGTCTGTGTGCATAGAGTTTTCATGTCCCCCGTGTGCTTGGTGGGTTTCCTGCAGGTACTCCGGTTTCCTCCCGTAGTCCAAAGACATGCAGACTATTTTGATCGGTGTCCACAAATTGCCCTGCAACGGATTGGCACCCTGTCCAGGATGTACCCTGTCCCGTGCCCTAAGTCTCCTGGCTCCTTGCGACCCTGTACACAGGATAATCAGTATAGAAAATGAAGGAATGAATGGTGTGTGTGCTCTATTAAAGTTTGACATGACATCTTGACTTATATCCTTATATCCAGGCATATCCTTTGGTTTTAGATGAAAGACAGCGATCCCTCATTTCCTTTTTTTAAACCCTTCAGTTCTTGAATGAGTGCCTTCCCTGAAGGTTGTTGATCATTCTTCTGCTTTTATTAAGGGTCACCAAAGAGGATCATCCGATTCTACTGAGCCTGTAAAGGGACATGGGTGGAAAAAATAATCGTTGAAGGAAAAAAAATTCCACCTGGGAAAAAAAAAATAGGCTAAGAGGATACGGGTGAAAAAAAATTTAAGCTAGGAAAAGCTTCTTCCGCAGATGGCAGAAAACCAGAGTCCCCGGAGGAAACCCCTCAAACCCTGGATGCAAACTCCATGCGCACCCACCTCGAGGCGGGAATCGAACCCAGACCCAGGAGGTGCAGAGCTAACCACTAAGCCACCAGAACTTCTAACCAAATCCATTTTAATTTTCTCAATTAAACTTGTTTCTAGTCAAATGGTATTTGAATTACGAGTGAAAAATGTCTTGTTCTATAGTTTTTATTTTTTAGGAATTCATTTCTTGAAAGAAGCAAAATTCTTTGTCAATAGAATATAAGGCTTTTTTCCCCATTAAATTTTAGTACCATTTGAATAAAAAGAAGCTAAATCATCCTTTATCTGATTTGTTATAAATTAATAAAAAAAAATTATAGATATCTTTGTTTAGATTATAGAACATTTCACTTGCTAAGTGTCTTTTTTTTTTTCTGGCAGTGCGTAAGAACTTTAATTCTTTCTGAGACTGTGTGACCTGTATGCTAATCATTGAAAGCCTGTTAAATTAGACTGTTAAATTAGCATCAAAGTTGGTGCCTCTTGACACAGCATGGGTGAGAAGTTTCTTTGTTAACGCCAGTACTTGAAAGCTGTACCGCCAGCACGATTAAAACGTGCAAACAGCACAAAAAGCGGAGTCGGTAGTGCTAAGAAACAAAGAGTTTATTTACATCTGGCACGTACTAATTATAACCAGGCGCTGGAGAAAAGGAAAGCTGGTCTTTTTGGTGCAACTACAGTACAACGGTCTTGTTTGTTTGCTTGCTTGCACCCAGTCTGGCGATGCTGGTGGTACGAGGCTATGGCAAAGTTTTATGGTCTTTTATTTTCCCTACATGAAGTAAGGAGAGTCTCATAGTTGTAGTGTCCATCCATCCACTCATCCATTTATCTAGGAACCTCTGTAGTCCAACTAGGGATCGTGGAGGCCAATGGAGATTACCACTGAATTTATTCCCATTTTTATGACTGAAGTAGAACACACTACAGGAAATTTGGGAACGACAGTTAGCGTAATCTACAGTACATGTCTTTGGACTGTGGGAGGAAACCGGAGTACCCGGAGGAAACCCACCAAGCACGAGGAGAACATGCAGACTCCATGCACACAGACCCTGAGGCGGGAATCGAACAGGAACAGTTAAAACAGTGTTAACCGGCCTCCGAGTGGCGCAGTGGTAAAACGCTCGCCCCATATCATCCGGAGATCGCTAGTTCGAATCCCGGGTGATGCTGTAACCTCTCGCAGCCGGAGGTCTAGAGAGAGCCGATTGGCCGAGCTCTCTGAGAGGAGGGATGAGAGGTACTTAGTGCTCCCACATTAATCACGGCTCTACAGCCAACCAGGGGCGTCTGTGAGCTCGCGCAACAGAAGGAGCGGATAGCGCTGTCCTCCGAGTGTGTGACGGTGCGTGAGCGAGCAGTTGCGGCTGGCTGGAGTCACGTGGTTTGGAGGAAACATGTGGTTTGGAGGAAACACGTGATAGTCTTCGGCCCTCCCGGCTGAGTGGTAGTAGTAGCCTTAATGTGGGAGCCCCCTAGTGACGGGGAGGAATTGGACACGACTAAATTAGGTAGAAAATCGGGGGTAAAAATCCAAAAAAAAAAAAAAAAAAAACAGTGTTAACCACTAAGACAGAAATGATGGAAGGATGGAGGACCAAAAAAACAAGTGAATCGCAGGTTTTAGTTCCAGCCTCCCGACTTTGTGATAATTATAACCCATTTGCTCGGAAACTTTCTGATTTCAATCGGCTCATTAAGTGCTAGGTTTGCTACATCTTCTTTTTTATTTCCTTCAGACAGAACATCATGTTCTTATCTTGAAACAGAGCAGATGATTCAGCAATGGGTTGCATTTGCTTAGACACACTTCACACACACGCATGCATACAGTACAGTACATACACATACACATAAATAGCATTTTGGGATTGGACCGGTACTAAGGCGGTTTTGTTAATGTTTACAAATATTAACATTTATAGATTTTTTTTAAGGTCTGCTGCAGGCTGTTGATTCGAAGTATGCTCATCGTTTTGCGAATGTTCATACTTCTAAACAGCCAGATTTGCAGTGAAGTGTCATCCAGCCTCTAGCAGTAGTATTACTGGAACGCTGCGCATCATTAATTCAGGAGTAAGCCGAGCCACCTCGGAGGTGTCAGTGGCTCCTACACTAGCTGTAATTAAAGCCCAGGATTGGTTGTAAAGTCATGAAATACTGTGGGGTTTGCACATACACCTCCCGCACCCAGTCCACCTCCGTAACGAAGCGCTCATCTACTCCGATTGTATCATCTTTCTCGCGTGGAAGGAAAAGAAAAACGCCACTGTTTAACCCCCCCAGACACGAGCAACTCGTTTGACTTTGTCTCATTATGTCGTTGTTGAAATAAAAAGAGAGTATTTCTCATTTTCTGGTGATGGACTGATATGTCTTGAAATTTCTTACACTACCTCTACGCTGCCTCCTCACACTCGAAATTGAATGTATAAAAAAGAGAGAGAGAGAGAGAGAGAGAGAAACACTGTGGTGATGAATATGCAGATGCCTTCCAGGGAGGAGGATGTGGATTTAGACTTCACGGTACTTGCTTTGGCACCTCAAAAGCTTTAATGTATTATCACGTAAGAACCGATTAAACTTGAAAAGCAAATTTAAAAAGGGAAACAAGGTGTGACCTATCAGGCCATGAAATATTCCTTATTCCATATTAAAACCCGAAGAGAAAAAAAAAAAAAAAAAAAGAAACGTTTCATCAAAGGTGAAATATTGCTGTATTTTTTTTTTTTTTTTTTTTTGTATTATTCAATTTGGTTTCCAACATGAGCTGGTTTTAGACTGAAGCATTTTCTCAGGAATATTTTCTGAGTAAAAATATTCAATAGGCCAGTTACGCTTGGACCTACTGCCCTGAGGGCTTCGAGGGAAAAGAAGTTATGCTGGACACTGTATAATAGTTACAAAACGCAGCTCAAATCACATTCAGAATAAAAGCAAGGTATGATTTTATCCAGCTGTGCAGCCCTTTTTAAAGATGAGGATCGATTTGAGCTAGAGCAAGATAAAGAAGTTTCAATAACACTATGCATTATTATTATTAATATTATTATTATTATTATTACAGTGCAAATACAACTGTCTATAAAAAGGCTTACAGAAAAATATGATCGCTATACCCTACTAAATCGTGTTATCTTTTTCCCGCTGATTTAAAATTCATCTTTCTCATTAAAAAGACAGTTTATACAATGATCGATGCACGTCCATGTACAGTACAAGCTCAAGGCCGAGACCATTCTATATTTTAAAAATTCATATATTGAACTCGATTTTGAGTTACGGACATTAACTCAACTCAAAGTCTCGAGCCGCCCGCTCGTTTCTTCAGACAAAATTCAATTAAATCATGCAGATTAAATAAAAAATCTTGCCAAAAATGAGAGCCAGAAAAGTCCTTCAGGAGGCCTGGAGAGCTTTTCCTCAAGACTGCAAGAAAGTCTGGCTCTTTGGAAGCAAACTATGAAGAAATTAGGGCTCAGGGTTTTTGTACAGTGCCGTATACTGTATAGTTCGATTATTATTATTATTATTATTATTATTATTATTATTATTATTGTTGCTGAATATTTCCTGAATAATAACACCTGGATTTTTTTTTTTCCAATTAAATAAGACATGACCTAGTTTTCATACTTTATTCACTTTTTTATTTTTTTTTTGAGTAATTAAGGCTAATAGCTGTAATAAATCAATAATCGATATAATAACTGGGTTGTGATCTGTACCAGTACACCCAGTAACCACTCTCTGGTATGTCTCATTCACCTCATTTTTACAACAGCTTATCAAACGAACCATAATATTTAAGTCCAACTGTGACTTATTGCTATACAGTACTGTATGTGGTATCCTGGTGGAAATTAAACTGTACTCTATTCTGACATATTGTACGTTCTATAGTTCTGAAATGTTTGACTTTAGCGCATATCTCAGTTACAGGGAAAGTTCCAGCAGTTTAAACCTGAACCCCTTTAAAAGTGGAGGGGAGGCACCTTGTTTAAAGATTCTGATTAGAAACTGAATTTATTAGACCTTTCTTGTAAAATCTACGTTCAAGTCAAACCAGGACTTTTGATTGTGCGGAATAACAGAACATAGTTATGAGAGTAAAAAACTCGCTTTATTTCTCTGTAAAATCTCCTGCTATACTAATTCACTTTTCCCAGTGTTTGGGAATGGGATGGGACGTTCGGATCATTTTAGTGACGCGGCTCTTTGGATCTCATTCATTAAAATGAGTCATTTAATTTTTTGATCAGGCATGATTTCTTTTGACTGTGTAAAGCTGCTTTGCAACAATGACAATTGTTAAAAGCGCTGTACAAATAAAATTTAAATTGAGGAAAATAAAATGGCTCTAGTTCCAGTAGTGAAAATATCACGATGCAGCTAAGGACATATTATGATAAACAGAATAAGCCGCTCACCTCTCATATCTTCTGGTCCGAATCGTTCGTTCTTTTGTCACGTGACTCCCATAGCTGCTATGCAGTGCATCATTTTGAGTTCTTCTCATGAGTCTTCAAGTCCAAGATTCTCTTGAACCTATCGCACTGCACAGCGTCTATGGGGACCACGTTAAAGACTCGTTCAAAAAGAATGAATCGTTCATGAACGACCCATCACTAGCTTGGATACCATCAAGGGAAAAAGTTTTCTCAGTACGCCGGAGCCATGACCGGACAGGCTGATTTACGTCTGAAACACTGGCCTCCTTCACCAGCCCATACGTGTGAAAATGGACTGGAGAGGGGGTCAGGACTATATGAGGGGATGTGGCAGTAAACTCCCAGACGTTCCTCCTGTAATGTGCAAGTGGTGTTGGTGAATGATTGTGCGTACGGTTCCCACAGACACATGCGAGAGACCCTTCTGCAAGTCGGTGATAAGTTACCCGTCTATTTTCAAAGACAAGGTGTTCCACCCACTTAATGCTCATGGGAACATTGGGCTCAGAGCCACCTCGAGCCGGGATCGTCATTCACGGATGTCCGACCTTCTTTAAAACGTTTGCACCATTCGGATGTTTTACTGCGGCTGAGAGTCAGTGCTCGAAGTCTTCTGTAAATGTCAATCGGTTTTACGCCTTCATTCACCAGAAATTTCATCACACGTCCCAGTTTGAATTGAGCAGCCCTCATACAATCTGAGATTATGGGCCAGTTCTCACCTTCTCATTCTTCTTCTACCTTAAAAGACTTAATTACACATTGGGTGCAAAAAAAAAAAAAATACAAATAAAACGAGCTTGGATCATTTTTTCCCCCTCATTTCCACTGTGGTGTATATATATATATATATATATATATATATATATATATATATATATATATATATTTTTTTTTTTTTTCTCAGCTTTGATTGATCACAGGCTGCCTGACTTCCTTGCAGCTGAGTGCTTAAACTGAATCCATGGGGTGAATATTAAGAGCCCCCGGCTGGGGCTCTGCCATTTGAGCACTTCCATTCACTCGGGAGGGGTGACTGGTGCCAGGAGCAGGATGATGTCATCAGTGCGAGGGCCATGTTCTATAAAGCTCCTCCCTGCTTTCTCGTCACTAATCTTTTCACATCTCATGAAGCAGAGCAGGACTTCAAAGCTTTGCCTAAGATGGCTCAACTATACAGTACATGTAACTTGTCTTCCATGGCTCTAAAAGGAAAAAATCATCATTTCGTTCTCTTGGTTTTTTTTTTTTTTTGGAGGTGTTTGATGATCTTAAGTCAAATTTAAACAATCACCACAATCATCTTCAAATCCATAATCAGGCATTTATTCCCGTTCCTGTTTCTGTTTCGGCGGCACCAGTGTCCCAGTTACAACCTAAATACATTTACACTGCAATGCGAATGCATGCCTTAACACTTAAAACAAAAGCACTTTGATTTTGGCCGCTTGCCTTCAGGCCAGCTGTAATCTTCGCCTCAGTTAATGTTCGACAGAGCGATCATATTTTATTCAGTGAGTCATACATCACTCTTTTAGCTAAGACAACAAAAGTACATCAGAAATCTTAGCAAAGCCTCCAAGATGATGTCTGATGTTTATTCGCCAGCGTTTTATTTGCTTCACATCCCGCTCATCTATATTTCATAAGCTGCTTAGCGTAGCCAAACGGAGATTGAGTCAAGAACACGGCCTCGTTGTCATGTTCCCGGTGTTGTGCTCGAACGCTCCTTGTTTTAAGGTCAAGTGCGACCTTTCAGGTTCTTGTCTGAGTTACCTTGACCTTTTCATATCAAGGGCTAGGCATGGCTGAACTTTACACCAGCCACTCCATCACAAAAGAGACACTTTCTCTGGTGCCACTGACCTTTTTAGACTAATGACAACCAGCAGTTCCCATACAAATTCTGGTAATTTATGACTCAATGACGTCAATTGTTTACCAGTTTAGTTGGGATTCTTAATTACGACGACGTGTATAGAAGAGTTCGTTTTACTCCAGGGATTAAACCAAACCTGCTGTTCATGGGACCGTATGGTCTAAAGAAAATGGCTTCCAATTCAATCTCACCTTGGGTCTGCGGATTTATTTGGTGACGGACAAGGTACTGGTGCTGAAAAGCGTTTCCCCTATGTGAAAAAGTGAATTTTCAGATAGGATCATGTAACACCATTATTCATAATGCTTCTTATCTCCTGATCCATGCATTCATGCATTTATATGCGTGTTAAAAAACACACATTTGCTGAATACAATTTCCTGCCCTTTTATGTAGTGTCCGTAACCTTTTTGAATTCGGATCTTTTAATGATCAGTCGTACAGGTGAACCTTGGCCAATTTAGATTCAACATTAAAAGTGTATTACTCTAAAATGCAAAATTGTTACGATATTGCAATGTAAATTTGACACGGTTACAGACACTACAGATTTTTTTGCCGTTTAAGCATTTACCAAAAACCTATTTAAAGTGACAGTTTTACAGATTGTATGTCTCTGGAATCTTACACCAATTTTAGCATCAATACTCTGTAAAACTATGTATGACATAAAAAAAAAACTAAAATAAAAAATCAGCACCAATACTGTGTTTTGTCTGAGACTAATTAGAATTTAAAAGGTGCATTAGTTAGAATTTCATACTACTTTATTCATTTAAGAAGAAGAAGCATATCTTTGTCACATATACAGTATATCACAGCACAATAAACGTCTTTCTTCACATTTCTTCATCTCTGTTCAGGGAGCAACCCAGGTTATGGGTCATGCTCAGGGGCCCAACATTGGCATCTTGGTGGAGCTCGGGCTTGAACCACCGATCAGTAAGCCACGGAGCTATAGCACTGCCCTGGGATGTACAAGTGCTGTAAAAATAACTGGGTCGAGTGAGGCGCAAAGAACATAATATACATCCAGTAGTATAAATCCAGGTGTCTGAAATAAGCTGTACACTCCAAAAACCCCCTCAAACCACAGGGTTTAGATTAATGCTCTTGTTCTAACAACCCAATTCACAGGGAGCGGTGGCTGCTCCACACAATCCAGACCTCTCCACTGGGCACGCGGACTAGACCTGAGAGTTTCTCTTTAAAACTCAAGACTCCTTAAGGGTTCTTTCACAAAAATAAGATTATTAATTACTCGGAGAAGACGCCCTATACAGTGCAGGTTAGTCCAGAAGATTAATCTGGCGTGTTAACATTAATCAGTCCTTAATAGATGTTCCTAATAGGTCCCTAGTTTGTAGCAGTAGAAGGATTAAAAAGTATGTAAGTCATGCACAAATTACAAATTGTAACCATGGGCCAACAAGAGGAATGAAACATTGAGAAATGTGCTGTTAATGAGAAATGACCACTAAACGTCGGAGTAGCTCCGCTCCTTGTCTGGCTGCATCATACTGTACCACTGCACTGTTCAGGAACAGCGGGCCACCCAAGTGTTGACACTCTCATCCAAAACACTGAAGTTTGCACTGTAACTTTTTATTCATTCCTTAACTGAGTCATTTATTTATAATAATACTAATTCTAATACTGTTTTTTCTCTTTTTTCCCCCCTTCCATGCCTCTTCTGAACAACCTGTATGAAGGTAAGTTAACTACAATAATCTCAAAGGTGTACATGATACATGGGTGTACAGTATGTGATGGGCGTAGAAATGTGCATTTTACAATATGGTGGCGTGATATTACCCACTTGAGGCTTCAGTTGCCGTGGAAGTAGCTGACCAGAGAGATCAACCGACAGATGGTATGGTTGTAACCTCATCAAATCCCTAGTTTTTCTTAAAATCGATGCAGTGCCAGCAGGACACGTTGGTTGTTTCAAAGTTAAATTGTCCCGGTTACGGATTTTGGGACCCATGTTGGTATTGGGCGGTTTTGGAAACGTAGAATCGTAGATAAACGTAGATCGTTCAACTAATGACCTCAACATTAAAACTTTTTTTTTTTCTGAGGTTAGTGAACGAACATAAAGTACTGCTCAAAAGTCTTAGTCACCATGTGTTTCCTAGTACAAACTTTGCTATATTTGTGTTTTTTATTTTATGAATTTATTCTTGCGTCAGTACAAAAACATTTCTTAAAGTTTTTGGATTGGATTTTCCCCCGATTTTCTCCCTAATTTAGTTGTGTCCAATTCCTCCCCGTCACTAGGGGGCTCCCACATTAAGGCTACTACTACCACTCAGCCGGGAGGGCCGAAGACTATCACGTCTTTCCTCCGAACCACGTGACGCCAGCCGAATGCACCTTTTGGAACTGCTCGCTCACGCACCGTTGAGGGCGGCGTAACACACTCGGAGGACGGCGCTATCCGCTCCTTCCACTCGCGCGAGCTCACAGATGCCCCTGATTGGCTGTAGAGCCGTGATTAATGTGGGAGCACTAAGTATCTCTCATCCCTCCCCTCTGAGAGAGCTCGGCCAATCAGCTCTCTCTAGACCTCCGGCGGCGAGAGGTTACAGCATCACCCGGGGACCGAACTCGGAAGCGATCTCCGGATGAGCACTTTACCTTTAAATGCACCACTCGGAGGCCCATTGTTTAAAGTTTTAAACTTTTAAAGTTACATACTGCAAAAATTACATCTACAGCAAGTGAAATATTCTTAAATCTAACCAAACCCATCTATAATTTCTTAAAATAAGATTACCATCTCATTTTATCTTAATCTAAAATAAGATTGCGACCCTGTGCAGAATAAGCGCTATAGAAGATACATGAATGAAAAAAGATTACAGCAAACCAAATATAAGATTATGAACCTTATTTCTAGGCAAATTTTACTAAAACTGCAAAAGAAAAATGTTTGGTGCTATTGGCAGATAATTTCGCTTATTTCAAGAAATAAATTCCTAAAAAAAAAAGTAGAACAATTATCTGCAAAACATTACTAACATTACTAACATTTGACTAGAAATAAGCTTAGTAACCTTTAAGGTTAATATTTGGCTTTCTGTAATCTTTTTTTTTTCTCCATTCATTGATCTTAGCGCTTATCCTATACAGGGTCGTAGGGGTGCTTGTAACCCATATCAGGAGACTTAAGGCACGAGGCAGAGTACACCCTGGACTGAGTGCCAATCCATCACAGGGCACACACACTCACAGCGGTGCATTTGGGAACACCGATTAACTTAATCTGTATGTGTGGGAGGAAACTGGAGTACTCTGAGAAAACCTGCCAAGTACAGGGAGAATATGCAAACTCCACACACACACACACACACACACACACACACACACACACACACACACACACACACAGACCCAAGGCGGGAATCGAAACCCTTGACCCTGGAGGCCACAGTGCTAGCTGCTACCCACCGTGCCACATGTTATAACCTTATGTCAAGTCATTAAGATAGATTTCCAGGAAATAAATTATCCTACAAAAAAAGCAGCATATTAGATAAGCAACCACTTATTATACAAATTTATTATTAAAACATTGAAGCTGATGAGATGAACTGGTTGTTCTGCATAATGCTCAGTAGCTAATTTCCTTATAAAACTGCCCAAATTGTATCTGACATTGAAAGGGTTGTCACACAAAGTACTGACTTTGTTTCATTAATTAATGTTTTTAACTGACTATGGTTTAAAATTTTTTTTAAAGCATCCTTACTTTACAGCATTTATTTTGCACTGCACGGTGTATTGCTTCATCAAACCACAAGTACCTCAAAGTATAAACGTACGGGATAACGTATGTGTGGTACAGTACAATGTCGTGCAAACATCCGTTTGTTGGCATCAATTCTATACGTAAATGCTGATGTTCTCTTATTTGCAACATTGTATCGAGGTTATGAATTCAATGTTATCCCCACATCAAATGATATCAAATTCATTTCTGAAACAATGTTGCTCCAGTGCCCTGCATTGGACCGACGACGTCGCAACCTACAGTAATAACGTTACCCAACCTCGGAGTTCTCGCTGGTGTAATAATATTATCAGATAAGCGTCTATCTCGTTGCGTTTTTTTTCCGAAGAAGGACACTCGCTAACACACAGACACATGGTGTTACTGCTGCAATCTGTCAATCTGCGAGTCCGCTTTTACACATGGAAACGTTCTATTTTCTGCCGCATTCATTTCCTCTTTGCGCAGCCACGTTCCGCGAAACACGTCTGATGACACATCGACTTCAGAAGCGATATGCTCGCATGAGAATAAAGGAGCTGATAATAAACTGATTTCACCCATGTCAACCATCTGTTACAGTTCTGATTGACAAGAGTTGCCATCTACTGGGGAAGATGCGGCGTATGGCTCGCATGTATTTGTGGAACAATTGTGAGGATTTATGACCGTTTCAAGCATGAGTGATCTGGAGGGGAAAGAAACGTGGCGGTTATTTTATATTGGTTACAGGATTGACCACATTTAGATCGCTTTATTTCCTTGTTACAATATAGAATGAAACGATTTTGATCCAATAAACTTTACTGTACACATTGTTAAAGTGTCACTATGCACTGATAAGCCATAGAATTACAATGCACAGTATTGTGTAGGTTCCCCTACAGTAGGTCTCAGGCCAGAGCTGCCCCAGGGGCACTAAAGGATCCTACACAGGTTTTGCACCCCTGGGTCAGCTTTGGCCCTTCGGGAAATTACCCCCAGGGAACCTCTGGGGCATCTGGCACCAGGATGTTGAGTGCTATTAGTGCTGCTCCATGGATCAAACTTTCTTTGTACAGTGCATCTCATGGGTGCCCGATCGGACTGGGATCTGGGGATTCTGGAGGCCAACAGGCTTGGGTTCTTTGCCTGGGTCTGTTTGGGTGTTCTGGTGCCTTTCTATCGTGACGTGAACCATTTGGCCGATCTGTGCTGCATTGGCTTTTCTTCGTAAACAGGCACGTCTCTTGATAATCAGTGTTAATGTGTTAACCTTTTGTGGTGTTACATTATTTGCCTTCATTGAGAGATAGATGAACAAGGTGTCAGACACACAGCTCCATCATTTCTGTTGACTGTCTCCAATAACAAACTAATGAAACATTTGTAAATTTATGACACTTTTGTTCCGTTTCAAAATAAAATCTGAATCTACAGTAGTGTTTTTTTTTTTTTTTTTTGCCCTCTATTTTGGCTTCCAACTCTAGAAGCCCTGCTCACTTGGGTGCAGTTATTTTTGAAAGCATAGTCTTTACTGCTAAAAATTGCCATACACGAAGACAGACATACAACATTAAGAAAAGTTCACCGAAAGACATCCAACATGACCAAGTGTTCTAAAACAAAACCCGAACAATGATGCGGAACTAATCCAACACAAGATTCACACCTTGGTTTTTAAAAAAAAAAAAAAAAAAAACAATCTGATGCTTGAGTCAGCCTGAGCATTTTAATAGCCACATGTTCTTGATTGCTTTGTTCAATTGTCAATCGACTCCAAGTCCCTGAGGAATAAACTTGGGAAAAATTTGTTCTAGAACGTGACGTTCGAGTGCGGCACATTTCCAAACGCTTCCCTTGATGTGCCACTTTAGACTTGACACTGGGACCTCCTACGAACATGCTGCAATTAGGGTAGAAGGAGTTCTGTATTACAAAACACCCTTTCCATAAGCTCTAACCTATCCCCCTTAGACTCAAACCAATTTACTGCTTTTTCTCACTGCCTTGAGCCAGAACACAACGCGATTGGAGTCCAACAAATCCTACAACTCTATTGATTTCAGTCTAAAATTAGTACCGCAGGCTAAGAATGAACCGCACCATGTATTATGACAATAAATGGTTCAAATGAGATGACGATTTAATTAATCTCTCCACATAGACACAGTCAATTTCCCAGAGGGGACGCAGTCAAGGTCACACTCCAGAATTTGCATGCACTCTTCTGATTGCCTAATGTTGGAAAGCCACTGAAAATGACGGCTTGTGGATCCCCGGATCAGACGGAGTGCTGAGACATGTTTGGATAGAGAGATCTCCAGCTTTGGACGAAATCGGAATAGGCATATGGGTTGCTCTGAGCTTCAGGGCAAAGCCAAACATGACAGAAGCTGGAAGGCTGTGTTGTTCTAGTGCTTTCTGTCTCGCTGCCATTTCCTTCCAGGAGTGCTGTCTACTCTCTTGTTTCTCACTGATGTGACAGAGACCCTGATCTCTTCCTCCTTGAAAGTCTAACAGATGCGTGAGCGGGACGACAGGAAACCTCAGGTCCAGGTCTGCAGCAGGAAAGGAGGAAAAGGAGGTCAGAAAGATTGACTGGATCCGATGATTAATCTACCAGGACACAGGAGGCAGACGCCTACCGAGGGCCCCTCGAGTCATTTTGCAGATTGATACGTGTGTGCATGACGCCACGCGATACAGTTTCTGGGATCTCTCGGTGGCCGTAGCCCGTAAAAGCCTGTATTTGTCAGTGAAATGGCTAAGGACAGAGCCCATTTCTGCCCTGATTGCACCAAATCAGGTTTGCTTTGCTGGAGATAAATATTACTTAGCCTGCAGCACCTAATCCAGCATTTCTTAAACAGGGATTATAGAGAGCAAGGTTTCCTGCATGGAAATCAATCTGATGCTACACCATGTAATGTCTTGCAAATCAAATGCAGTGCAACGATGCAGCTTTTCTTTGAAGTGGTAATGACTGGTACTGACTTGTCGCCAATCGGGCGAGGTGCAGGTGCAGTTGTCGTCACAGAAATCACAGAAACACGGCATTCGGCATCTGCGCGCGGGAGCCTCAAGTGACTTTTTATCTACGTTTCCCAGGTAAGGAGGCAGGTACATTTTATAATATTTAGATATTTATGTCAATATCAAGGGCAAGCTCAGGACTATCCAACCAGCTCAGCTGCGTGTTTAGAGGAAGTACATGTTTAATGGAGGATTTAGCCGTACGCCCTTATCCATTCGCTCGCAACCTCCCCGGAGGCTGACCTTCTTAAAGATGCGATACGGTGCCATTTGTGAGTTTTAGCGTCTAAGTAGAAGAAGATAAGTGTCCATATCCTTCTTTAATTAACTGCAAGTGTCCTTTGAGACTCCGGACAGGATCTTTGATTGTGTGCGCGAAGAACATGTTCGATCTTTTACTCGAGCTGTTTTGCTCAATGGATCCTTTTGTTTGGTCCCGAAGCCCATCGCCTCTCCCCTTGTATGGGGCCATTCTTGGTAAAATTAGTCCGCTGACGGTTCCAAATCAATATTTTTCCCTAATCCACCCCCAATTGTCACTGAAAGGTATGCTTAATGAGGCTAAAAATAAAATAAAACAAAATAAACCGCAAAACAACTAGACAACAATTAATACTTAATTAACATGCAATTTATTTCAATGTAGATTATTTGACAATCAGGACACCGAGTAGAAAATGTTAGCTTACAGTATAGAGAGGAATCAGATATGCTTATTCTAATTCCGTTTATGGGATCCAATCATGTATCTCTATAACCGTCAATCAGGCGGATTATCAACTTCTCCACATCAGTCTAGGTTTATGGGAAAATATTTTAGTAAGAATTGCTCTTACCTTTTGTTGAAAGTAGGTGGGATTCATTAATGGTTTTGTGAAAGGATGTGTCGAATGTTTTATGAAAGCATACAGGATTGTCAAACTTTTTGCAGAGGCACATGGAATTCGTCAAACTCTAAACTCCATGTGAAAACTGCGAAGTTTTTTTTTTTCGGAAGTGTGCTCGGTTGTACTTTTGGGGGACATAATTGAATTTGGACAGACTTTTTTTTTTCAGAAATACAGTACAGTTTGGACACACCTTCTCATTCAAAGAGTTTGAATTTGTATTATGGCAAGAAAAAAGCAGCTAATTGAAGAAAAACAAGTGGCATCATTACTTTAAGAAATGAAGGTCAGTCAGTCCGAAAAATTGGGAAAAGTGTCCCCAAGTGCAGTCACAATAACCATCGAGCGCTACAAAGAAACTGGCTCACATGCGGACCGGCCCAGGAAAGGAAGACCGAGAGTCACCTCTGCTGCGGAGGATAAGTTCATCCGAGTCACCAGCCTCAGAAATCGCAGGTTAACAGCAGCTCAGATCAGAGAGCAGGTCAATGCCACACAGAGTTCTAGCAGCAGACACGTCTCTAGAACAACTGTTAAGAGGAGACTGTGTGAATCAGGCCTTCATGGTAGAATATCTGCTAGGAAACCACTGCTAAGGACAGGCAACAAGCAGAAGAGACGCGTTTGGGCTAAAGAACACAATAAAGAACACAATAAAGAAAAGCTTTTGGTCTGTACTGTAGGTAGGATTTTTGTTTTTTGTTGTTGTTGTTTTGCAAAACAGTGCAGGATTGGGCAAACATTTTTCAGAGGTGGGTGGAATTAAAAAACTTTTTGGAGGCGGGTGGAATTGGTCGAACTTTTTTAGATGCCGGCAATACTGGTGGACTTTCGGCAGAGAAAAACTCTGTTAGCGTAAATAGGATTGCTTTACATGTATTTTTTTTCAGGACCAGGACGGAAAGAAGTAAAAACACTACTACCAAACAAAAGTAGCTCACTACAATCAAGCCAAATAATAATACATACTTTCTCATGTTTCATTTAGGTGTCTCATTTAAACTTTAATACCTTTAAAGAACTGAGAGAAGCATACCCTAGGGTGTGCACTGTCCACTAAATCTAGGCAAATTAAAGGACAGGATAGTTGTATTGTGAAACGAGGAACATTTGTCTTACTCCCTTCTATTACTCTGTTCGAGCTTTCTTAGCTACTGAGACATTCTTCTTATAAAGGAGACTTATTATGGATTTGCGCCGGATGTCCAATCAATAAAAATATAACATTTCTTTACCATCAATCGATTAGAAGTCTAACTAGAAGGAGTAACTGCTTTTTATTTGGCAGGCTTAACGAACATCATAGCCATGGCAGGTTGTTTATATCTGCACAAGAGCGCCATCTAGGCCGAGAGAGTCAACAGCTAAAAGTTTCCCGCCAATACCAAAAGGCGTTATAAGATAGGCTATTACATTTATTTTATATGTAAATGTGGGCAGTAGTTTTTGGTATTATCTGTTCAGTTAATAAATGAAATGGTTAAATTAGTCAGTTTTTGTCAAGTCAACTGTTATTTAATATTTTTGCATTTTCCATGTATAGAAAGAATATGTATTATGTACCAGAGTATGTAACATTTCAGTCTTATTTGGTAAGAAGTTTATGATCCATGCTTGATTTCTAGCACTAAAAAAAAAATAATTATATATATATATATATATATATATATATATTTGTAAAGCATTTATTAATTTTAGTTCCATCACTAAAGGTTCTCGATTGGATCAGTTGACTCTGAAGGTTGGATCAGTTGATTGGATCAGTTGACTCTGTTGACTCTGACTGTCACAAACATGATTTTAGTTTTGTGACGCACGTTATTCTGTGGTCATAAAGGGATGCACATGTTCAGCAACAATACTCAGGTAGGCTGTAAATCATGCTCAACTGGTTACAAGAGGCCCGAACTGTATGCCAAGAAGATACCCCTCACACTATATCACACCACCACCAGCAGCCTGAATCACTGAAAAAAGGCAGGATGGATTCATGCTTTTATGTTGTTTACACCAGATTTCTCAACGCAAGAGTAACCCGAACCAGTCTGGCCGTTCTCCTCTGATCTCTGGCATCAACAAGGCATTTTTGCCCTGAGAACTGCCGCTCACTGGATATTTTCTCTTTTTCAGATCATTCTCTGTAAACCCCAGAGATGGCTGTGAGTGAAAATCTCAGTCGATCAGCAGATTCAGAAATACTCAGACCAGCCCGTCTGGCAGCAGCGTTCAAAGTCACTTAACTCACCTCTCCTCCTCCCCGTTCTGATGCTCGCTTTCTTCAGCGGATCGGCTTGAATACGCCTAACGTGCCTGACTGCATTAAGTGCCATGGCGTCAGATTTTTTAGTTGACCAGGTGGACCTAATAAACTGGCCCTTTTTTTCACTAGGTGTTACAATGCTGCGTGGTTTTTGTCAACCATGCATTTCGCATCAAATTTTTTTTCCATTTATTTATTTCCTTTTTTTTTTTTTTTTTTTTTTTTTTTTTCACTAGTTTAGTTTTCTTAACGCCTCCTAATTACAGTCCTTGCCAAGAAGATTTCGGACGTTTCGTCAAAACCGCGTGGGCATGTCAGATCGCATAATGAACGTCAGCAGCGTGTCGCTGCCAACATAAACAACTCATCACAGTAATAATGCTAGAAATGTGTAGGAATGACAAAGTGGGGCTTCTTTTGTTTGTGCGCAAGTCATGAGTGGTGTGTGCTGTGACGAATGAACGAAAGCAAAATTTTACTTTGCGTGCACTCTCGTTTAGAAAGCTAACGGAGAACGGCAACCGGGCACGCGGAAGCGGCCAGCGTGATGCGTTATTTGAAAAATACTTTACTTCTTTAACTGTCTAATATTATGCATTAGTGATATCGGCGAAACTTTCTGTTTGTTCCGTCGGTAACATCATCAAGTCTTGGCTTTTAAATGAAAAGTGTCTAACCTATTAAAGTGTAAACAGATTGAAAACGCAGAAAGCAGGAAAGAAATCTCCTGATTGGAGTTAAAGTAGAGCTGACTGAAGCAGATGGCTGTTTCTAATCGGTACCAGTGTCACTTCCATCATCCCGTTTATACCACCCTGAATACCGTTCTGACCACAGAATCAGGGGCTAATTATAAAAATGAGGCTTTTATAGAGAGAATTATTCAAATAAAAGACTTTTGCCACTGTGCTGAAATTTATCTGAAACAAACTTGACTTCGTATGTGAAACGTGTGCATCATTTCATTTAGTCCTTATGCCTTGAATATCGGCCGCACAATTAATCGCATACAAATCGAAATAGCAAATAATCATAAAAGGCTACAATTTATAACAGGTAATATATTTGTAGTCTGGAATTTATATAGCGTTTGTCAATAAATTACATATTTTTAATCATTCTGGGGTCATAAATAAATATTGACAACCAAGAGAACATTTCTCCAATTATTTGGTGTTAGACTAGATAAAAATGTTTAACTACAAAATAAAAAAATAAAAAACTAGTGCCGTCTATCTATTAAAAATTTGAATCTAGTTAATCGCAGTCATAGTCTGTGATTAATCAAAAAAAATTTTTTTAACTCTAGTGTAGTGTGGGAATAAAGAAACACATGACAAACTGGTTAGAGGAAACAGATTTTGCAGTGTCATAATATCTCAAACACTAATATTTAACAAATGTTAAATGAAAGTCTCCCGAATAAGACCGCACAAATAGTATGGGGTGTGGCAAAACCACCGACGGCGGAATTTGAGCACTGATCTGCAATTCGGAGCCTTAAAGAGTTTAAAAATCTGTGTGTACTGTATGTCCATGTGTCTACAGCTGGGCTCGAACCCGGTTCCTTAGATCCGAAAATCAACAGGGTGATAATTGTGATATAATAAATTTGCGATTTAAAAAATGTTACGTTTCTAGATGAATCATTTTCATTAATGCGTGAACATTGACAGCCCTAGTTTAAACAAATTAATTTTTTTATCAAGTGGTTGAGGAAGGCTCCAGGTAGCATTTGGTGCTGGATACATACAGTACTGTAGTGGCAGCACATAAGCGAAGCTGTTAAAATCGAATCAATCGTTCTTGGGCCCGTAAAAAAAAAAAAAAAAAAAAAAAACCTTCCAAAAACTGTTTAATTTACATATAATCATTTGTGGAAAACAGCTACCAGTTGCGTCTGAACGTGATTGAACGGTGATCCAGGGGCTCAGAAAATCTAAATGATTTCAGTAAAGCCTTTGTTCCTAAAACAGATCTCTGTGTAATAACGTGGATATTAAGCTTAGCTTGATGAACAGGAATCAAAGGCTACAGTGAGTACAGGCTCACCAAAACCGATGCAGAAAACTGAGGATTGGATTGAATAACTGGAGAATACTGTATAATTGTAATTCATATATGCTATTACTGTATATATATATATATATATATAAATATATATATATATATATATATATGGCATTTAGGGCAAAGAGACTGAATTACTTGCAGTCTCAGGCAATTTTCATGCAGTGAAACTATCCACCATGTTGTGGTTGTTTGTTGAAAATTCAACTGATGTGGGTGGGAAACATTCAGGTCATACCGGGTCTGTGTCCTGATACTTCTTTAAAAAAAAAAAAAAAAAAACCTACTTGTTTTTTATGTGCTCTGTATATGTACAGTATATGAATATATATATATATATATATATATATATATATATATATATATATATATATATATATATATATACACGTTACTTCCATTGTAAAATCAGTGGCTAGTCTAACCGTCTGTGTGTTGGACACCCCAGCCGCCCAAAAAGGGCACGGTATTACGAAATTAGAAACTTCTGTCTCGCAAGCACTCGACTGCTCCTTTAATATATTTATAAGTTTATTCTCGCTAGTGAGGCTTTTTCCCTATCAAGAAGTCTTTTTGTGGGTTGCCGGTACACGGAATCAATAAAATCTAACACTCTTTGACCATCAATTGATTCGTAGCCTAACTTGGACGAGTAACTGCGGTCAATTTGGCAGGCATTCCAACTTCATTGGTGCCATAGACAGCGTTCTGTTTATATTAAGCTCCGTCAGAGCCCAGTGACTTAAAATAAATTGCTAAATCATTTCCTGGCATTAATATTGGGACATTAAGAGTTGTGGTTTTTTTTTTGTTGTTGTTGTTGTTGTTCTATAACCTTTTGTTAGCCTTGCAAAATGAAATAGTGCCACAATTTAGTATCATTTATATAATTTTCTTGTTTTTTTCTCGACTACGGATATGCGGTATGTTCCAAAATACATACTGTACTGAAACTCGCGCAGTAGTGATGAAAAGGAAGTTTTTGTTGGAAATGGATCTCTATTATTTCCGCTCATACGGAAGCAGTCGTGAACGGGGACCGAGTCTGCACAATTCCGAGAGAGATTTAATAAGACGGCACCAAGTAACACAGTTATGCTGTTTATTGTTACGAAATTTCCCAGTTCCGCTAGTGTACCGTGTCAGCGAGGCGGTGCACACACACTTGCATCACGCATACCGTGGTAAATCAACACGCTAATAGTTCAGGAGAAATAAACTCACAGATGACGACAAGGTAATATTGTTCGTCTTTTCATTTCAGGTCTGTATATTTTGCCGCATACTGTATTTTCCTCCCTTAGGATTCTACTGTAGATGTAGGAAAACAGTCTGCTATGTTTTAGGTACAAATAAAATGCTAATAATAATTTAAAAAAAAAACAGTATTCATTAGTCGTTAAGTCTACCTGTTTTATTGCTTTTGCGTAAACAATGGATGAGGGCCGTGGGTCGTGTGTATATTGTTGTTCCTGTACACAGCACGGCGTGCAAAAATACACACGCGCTGCGTGAACATATTTCCGCATTAGTAATGCTTTTCAGAGCAAACAGAAATCTTAACATTTTCTTGATCTTGCCTGAAAGTGTGATTTTCTCACTATACAGAGAATAATTAGTGCTGCAGAACATTACAGGGCCTTTGGGCATCATAATGATTATCATGAAATTCTTAGATATGTAAGTTTTAACTGAGTGCGGAGGCAAAGCTTTCTTCCTTCCAAAATGATTCCAGCTTAAAAAGACGGAAAGGAAGCAAAAAAAAAAAAAAAAAGTGCCTAGTTTTCCTGAGCGCGATATCCCCCGAGGTTGCCCCTTTCTCTAGTTCATAATTTGTAAGTCATCTAAAAAATTTGAACCTAACAATTAAAGCAACGCGTGGTAGAATATCTGCTTCCTCGAGCCGTTAACATTACCCCAGTCTACGGCTGTCCTTTGAATTTGCATTCGCATGGCGAAAAAAAACAGAACAATAATGTGCACTCCCAGATTTCATTCAAGCACCTCGAGCTTTGATCGCAGCACACTGTGTGGTGGCCAGTTCATGTGTGAAAATGATTCCTCATGCTCCCGGAATCACTCTTTCAACAATATGAGTCTTGGAATATCCCTGTGCCATAAGGGAAGAAAATCTCCCTATAACCTCAGAACAGTCAGTCGTCACATGACTTGAATTTATTGCCACACAACACTGCTGAGCCTAGACCGGAACAGCTAAAGCAACCCCAGATCATAACACTGCCTCCAGAGGCTTGTACAGTGGCTGCTATGCATATGATGGGCGCATCGCTTCATTCGCTTCCATTCTTAACCTGTCCCTCTTAACATCATCCCTCTGGAATAGGGTCTTCCAAAATCTACTGTATATGCTCCCTAGCAAATTGAAGCCTTTTTCTGACTAGTCAGTAACAAGTGGTTCTCTTATCGTCACACAGCTGTTTCGTCTGTAGGGTGGGGTATCAATTGGGGATTTTTCTATACCGGTGCCAAATCGATACTTTTAAACCGATACTTTGCAAAAGCCACATAATGATGGCAGGTGACTCAAGAATACATTTTTATTGATCAAAAAATTAAATGCTTAAAATTGAACAATATATTAAAAGTTTAAGTACTGGCTGGAAAGCCATAATTATAAACAGAATCCATGTTACATTAGTATTTTACAAATCGTTTGACCATTTGTTAGCATGAATACAAGATTTGCATTTTGCAGTTAACATTACATTAGCCTACTGCTAACCTGCGGAAAGGCTGCTGTCGTCATCATAATCGCTGGACTCCTTTTTGCTAGGGTTGGTATGACTGGGGCTGGGCTCATCCACACCGATAGTGCCAGCTGTTGTCTGTAAGCTGTCAAACACGGCGCGTCCCTCTGCTTTTAAGTTTATTCCGTGTGCCCTCAAATGTTTTATTAGATTTGACGCGTTTCCCCCTTTACACGCAACTGCTGTGAAACATTTGCTGCACGTCGAAATCCTTTCTTGTGAAATATAGCCACACTTTCGACCGTTTAGTTTTAGGCATTTTAACGAAAGTTAATTTAGCAAGTTAAGATAGCGGTAGACCACCTGCTGCCGTCAGAGCGAGTGTAACGCAAGATGTGTTCACGCGATGGTCTCATTTCCCGATGATTTGTGCTTTTAATCTGATCTAATAAACTTTTAATCTACAAAAATAAAATGGACAGTAACATTACTGCAACAATGTTTTGGATTTGTATTATCAAAGCTTTCCGAAGTCCTCAAGAGTTTTCTAATTAAGGAAATCATTTATTTTTCATTTCTGACATTTCTGACACCCCATGAACGCAGTATTTCAATTTTACTAGCGATCATTTTTTTCAATTTATTTATTTTATTTTTATTTATTTTTTCATGTGTGTTGATGAATCTAATGCTTATTACAACTGTGTCATCGTAGCCCCAGAGAACAAATATATTAATCGACGGTTCAGGCATTTAAGTGTAATTATTTATACTGTCACATGACTAATAACAAAGAAATATCGGTCCTTCTATCGGGATGTTAATTTTGGAAAACAACGAGAAGACAATATGCTTAATTTTTAAATAAGACTTGACATTTACTGTATATTTGGCAAACGTTATACTTACTTTGCAAGCACTTACTTAAACTAGACTATATTTAAAATGATGTTATATCCTCTGTAGTAAGCGGAAGAAGGGAAGAAAGTTCAAACATCATTCCTGATCCAATCTAGTGTAGCCGAGAATAAATTCAAGACATGTGGGATTCAATAGGCAAAACTGCTTTTGTGTTGGGTTGCCAGTAAAATGTTGCCAGGTGAATTACCAGTAAAGTACTGTAAAGTTAGTTCGGTTGCCAGTAAAGTACAGGTAGTCCCCGACTTACGAACATTCAAGTTACCAATTTCCACAGATACGAACAGACTGCGAACATTCGTACATGCGAACAAAAAATAGACACTGCAGTGCACCAGGTACCGATATTTTACAATCATATACAATATTTTCAGTGTGTAAGTGAAGGTGTAAAATGTCGGTATATTGTATGTGTGCGCATGTGGAGGTGCAGGAGAAATGAGTCGGCAACAGCGGTTTCAGTGAATCAGTCCGGGAGCACGATGTTAGGAAATGTCCTTTCTGTGAAGCTGTCCATATGGTGAATAATCCTAATTTCAGAAAGTCCTCAACGAGATAGAGTTCACAGTCCGAAACAGCTGCGAGACAAAATGGCATCTGTTCAAGCACGGAGTAAACACCATGTAGCGTTGTCCTCCCCTGACGTCTTCCCGGGTTCCCTTTAAACGAGGTCAGCTTACCCGCTGTGTCACCGGGATTCCCCTCGCAATTTAAAGGCACAGTCTCTCGAGAGAGTATAATACGGAACCAAAACACCAAACATGTGTGTTTGTTTTTTTTATGCTTTACATTGTATATTTGTGTCAAAGGTGTAGAAGACACACTTTGCTGAACTTATGAACGAACCCAACTTATGAACGTGCTGCCCAGAAAGGAACTTGTTTGTAAGTCTTGGTGCATAAGAGAATTGAACTAAGAATCTAGTTGAAGGACCTAGCGGTAGTGGTTTTGAGGTGGTGGAATTTGAACACAATATCTTCTGATCCACAATTAGCAGGCTTAAAAAAAAAAGCCGTCATAGCTGGTGGGAAAATTTTTACTGCTTTTGAAAAAAAAAAAAAAACCTGCTGTATGCAGTACAGGTATGTAGACCAGACTGGATTTCACCTCGGCTGGATTGACCCTGGTCAAAATGTACAGTAACACAGGTTTCAAACAACATCTCTGTGTTAAAAGAATTCAGTGTGTCGTGTTAGCGCCATCTTATCCGGAAATCAATCTGGGTCAGATGAGGAAATACCTGAAAAATAAAATGTTTTTCTTATACTTACAATGATAATTCAAGCTTGTAATGCATTTCAAGTGGATATAAGACAGCAGCAGGAGTGGTGATGGCACTCATCTGGTATCGAATCATTTACAGCACCAAACAGTCTTTCATTGATAATAAGATACCTTTATGACTGATGATTATTAAAACAGCATGTTAAAATATGGGAAAATGACACCTCATATTAATACATCCTGAGCTACTTTTCTTTGTCAGTAAATTCCAGCAGGTTTACTCAGCGACTCTCACTTTCAAATATGTTGTTATAGTGTAGCTTTGTGCCTAACAGCTTGCAGGAAATGCATCATACAATTGGCTTATCCTGTTTCTCACCAAAGCAGATGGTATCTGATTAAATCTGATTAAACAAAAGAATGTAAATTCGCTGGTAGCTCGCAGGTTCAGGCTCTGATCAGAAGGTCGCTGGTTCAAGCCCCAGCCCTGTCAAGCTGCCATTGTAGGGCAAGGGCCTTAACCCTCTTTGCTCCAGGGGTGCTGTTTAATATCCAAGGCTACACTCTGACCCCAGCTCCCCAACAAGCTGGAATTTGAAAACAAAAGAATCTCACTGTGCTGAGACCGAATGCATATTTAAAAAAAAAATAAATAAAAATAATAATAATAAATCATACGTTTAGAGTACACGTAAACACTCCATCAAGCTGTGAGATTAAAATAAAATATGACTCTGCAGTCCAGAGCCACATCATCAGCACCCTAATCGGTCTCCATTATGGCATGTGGTAAGTACTGGATAGTCCAAACATCCTCCCTAGAGCCGCAGAGTCCTTACAGGAGTTCAAATATCTGAAGAGCTTATATGCTGCTCGCAGTCAGGTTCCGGAGATACCGACTTTTACTTAACGGCGCCTGCGATAAGAAGTGCCTGCAGTGGAATGAGTGAAATATTTCACCCCCTTTTTAAGCAGCACCCTGGTATTGAGCATCACTTAAGTGCTCCAGGACTGAGTTATCACACATAATGCAGTCGCGGGCAGGGAGTAGCAAGAGCTCCTATGAATGCAGAAACAGCCACTAAGTGAATATATATGAGACATTTGTGGAGAAGAAAAATGACGTGTTACGTGACTGCTCAGAAGGAGAGCCATCCGGCATGGCATGAATCATATTGCAGAGTCGTATCACCCGCAGGAAGAGAAGCCTGCGGTTCAAGGGTGATGTTGAGTCACTTTCATAATCACGTAGGCAAGCCATTGTAATGATAATAGATTCACGAGAACAAATCTCACATTTTGCATGTTTGTGGACAAAACAAGTTAAACCTCTAGTGTGCTACCCAGGCCCATGTTCTGACTGCCCAGAAACATCATGTCATGATAAACGGTCAGCTAGTTTGTCGTATTAATATAGATCGATGAGAAATTGATGAGTCAGCAAGTTGTTTTGGCTATGATCTGCAGTGCTTTGTCCTTACACATACTGTAACAGAAGATATATGTATATCAGTTCAGGGCAGTTATAGGGTGGCTGGACCCTATATTTCCGGAAACTTAGGCCACAAGTTAGGGTACACCCTGGATGGGGTGCCAACCCCTCGTAAGGCCAGAGCATACACACAGCCGGTCAGTTACTACAGGCGATTTGGAAGTGCCAATCAATGCATACCGCATGTCTTTAGACTGTGGGTGTACTGCAAAGAAACCCAACAAGCATGCGAACTCCACAACCCCGTGCTAACCTCTAGACCACATGTCAACAGTGAGGGGAGAACCCACATATACAGTGACATGAGAAATGTATTTGCCCCTTTTGCCTTTTTTCATTTTATTTTATTTGTCACACTTGATTGAGATCATCAAACTAATTTAACATGCAGTTTGTAAAGGATGAATTAATTTATTAAGGAAGAAAAGCTGCCCACACCATCCTGGCCCTAGGTGAAAAAGTAATTGCACCCTTGCACCACCCAGGCCTGATTACTGCCAGAGCTGTTGAATAAAGAAATCACTTGAATACAACCTGTCTGACAAAGTGAAGCATGCTAAACGTTCTAAAGAGAGAGAGAGAGAGAGAGAAGCAACACTTTCAACACAATTTCAAGAACAGATAAGAAACAGTAATTCTAATTATTGAATGGTTGAATTGACATGCATCCGCCTGGACAGGGTTAACAAAGCCATTAATTGATTATTTAAAACAGCATTTTGGATTTGTGTCATAACAAAATGTGAATAATTTAATTTCATTAAAAGTAGTCTGGACATGAAAAATGCTTGTCCTTGGCGCTCAGGCAAGTGATGTGTCTTTTCTTTCAAAGAAAATAAGGATGGCATGCGTACTGTATGTATGTATGTACAAAAGTCAACATTTATTACCATTTATTACTTTTGAGAAGATTATCCTCAGATATTCTTCCGTTGACTGGCAAAGCCGATATCTCAAACCGTACAAGCGAAATGTAAGTCACACTTGCATAATCACAGGTGTTTTCCTTCCCAAATGTAAATCTATACCAGATTACATCGGCCTTGTTTCATTCGTTGTCAGCCTCCTGTTTGCAGTAGGCCCGTGCCTTCCGGTGTCTGAGATAACAGATAAATCCCATCACCGATAGTGAAACGCTGAATGTATAAGTAGCACTTTGGGGGAGTTTCCCATGGCCTGAGTTTGCACATACTTGGCATCCTCACTCCA
The DNA here is from genome assembly GCA_011419295.1 of Clarias macrocephalus. Classification (NCBI taxonomy): domain Eukaryota; kingdom Metazoa; phylum Chordata; class Actinopteri; order Siluriformes; family Clariidae; genus Clarias; species Clarias macrocephalus. Next base: position 45,231 of record JAAGKR010002470.1, on the reverse strand, counting down.
TCACTGGCATCCCGCCTTCCGAGAGAAGCCGAGGGGGGGGGGTGGTCAAAGGTAGCAGTGGGCCGAAGGGCCAATAGGTGCCATTAACACCCCTGCTGTTTTTGTTTGCACCACTTAATCTTGAGCCAGCTCCCGCAGTCAGTGTGTTGTGTCATTCCTCTTGAGAGAAAGAGCAAGAAGCCGTAATTACAGGTTCATCCAGACTAAGCAAAGGAACGAGCCGGATTCCCAGCATCTGTCCGGGCATCTGTTTCTCGATGCTCTTTTAGTAAGGACTTTGTTCTCGAAGCCCGACAGATAAGCTTGATTGCAGAAGAGGATTGAAATTTCAAGTCATCCAAAAAAAAAAAATGTACTGCTCGTACTAGCAATGACTAGGACTTGCCTTATCGACAGAGGACACTCCACCAGTCACATTATCATTCGCTCTATCTTTGGGGCCCAGTCACTAACGCATGCACTGCGCTAGATTTTCTGACTGTGTGTGTAAATCCAGTCCATTAATATACATCTATTTAAGAAAAAGAAAGAAGGAAAAAAAAAAAAAAACGGAAGGCAGAGACAATCCGAATGGCTGCTAGTAGAGGATTTGTCAGTAAGTAGTGCGATATGATCTAGGCTTCATTGGATTTTCGAGCAGCAGCTGAAAAGGCAGCAGACAGGTGCTCTTGGTTTTATCTCTTCAGTACTCTAAACCTCCTACATAAAACCCTCCTTTAACCGGCTGTGTGGGTTGAAGTTGGCCTGCGTTTACGAGCTGTCTCACGTTAGTTCGAGCAACAAGGATATTAAACGCTCATTGATTGTTAACGTCGTCTTCTCTCTCTGTGTCAGTAAGGCTTATTAAACTTCAGCTCTGACTTTTCATTCAGACGTAATTCATAAATCATTCATTTTCATTCGAAATATTTTCATTCGAAATATTACGAAATATCCAAACAACAACAAAAAAAAATCAACAAAAGTACAAACGCGGCTTTCCCATTCCACATCAAGGGCGATTTTTATTTGTAACCGGTCACTGCCTTATACATTATATTCGCAAAATCTCTTCTAGTTTAAAAAAAAATGTATCTAGTTAATCACTGTCATAGTCTATGATTAATCTCGATTAATCACTATTTTCAAACATCCAAATTTACGTGCATTATAAACGTGCAATGCTTCCAAAAAGAAATGCATGACAAACGGCTTAGAGTTTTATAATATCTCAAATATTAACATTTAACAAATGTTAAATTAAAAACCTCACAAGTGGGACCAGGCACTGTATGCTGTAGCTGGATAGTATGGGGTGCGGCAACCCACCGACGGCGGGGCTCGAAACCGGATGCTCAGATCCACGAAAATCAACAACCTAGTGCCCGAGCCACCTGAGCCACCACTCCCGCGTCTTACACTTAATGTATCCTTGTATAAACAGTTCCTCCTGAACGCCACTCGAGCACACAGCTTTGGTTTTATCCAAACCTCCAAAGTTCCATCTACAAGTTTTGTATAATTAAACTTGAGCACACCTGGTGATTTTTTCACACATAGCCGGGTAACCCTGCTGCAATTATGGGAAGCCACTAGGGTCAAACTTAGTCATGTGAATAATTTGCATTAAAAAAAAAATCATGCATTAAAATTTGTAGATTAAATCATGTTTGTTAACATGCTAATATTGACAGCCCGAACCTATTCATTATTATATGTTTTCAACTGCAATTATAAATCAAGTCTCTTGTAATGAACTTTTCAGTACCCTTTACAGTATTTGCATAAAACCCTCCCTCTGTAGTAGAGAATAACCCTACTGCAGTCTTTTTTTTTTTTCATACTAAATTATCGTTTCCAGGATTATATGCAGTAGTAATGCGAAATGGAATAGCAATCCTGCGCCCTGAGAATAGAAAACCCGCCTGAGGACCGTTAAGATAATGTAATCTTATTGCTGGTGCTCTTTTTTAGCTTTTTAACCAAGGCTAATAAACGTTGCGTAAAATAATCAAAGAATACATCTTTCTTTTCCAAGCAATTAAACTCTCTTTTAGGTGCGGTGGATGGAACAAGGGTCAAAACACAGGGTAATTACAGGAGCGTACTGTATTCAGTCAGTGGCCACAAACAATAAAGACAACAATAAGCTTCCATAATTAACAGGCTACATTAAACAGGATACCGCTGTATATAATTTAGTAGCCGGCTTTCGGTATATGCATAAATTTCTTTTAACTCCTGTCTTAACTCTTTTAAAACCTGCGTTTGGGAAAAATAAAATGAATTGTTTCGAGTTATCCTCAGGTGGCATGATTTTTCAGTTACGCCGCTTTCCATTTGTGAGCATTCTGTGAATTTCTGCTCAGTATTCGAGCTCTCGTGTTTTTCCTCATGGCAAGACTGCAAATCATCATGAATTCTTCCCCAGATAAAGATTTAAAGCTGGCACGTCCCTAACTTCCAGCAGTAGAACTTGACTAAAGCCAGTCCGAACTGGTGCTTTAATATAGTTTCGACTTTCCTTTTGATATACATCAGAGGCGTAGTGATTAAGTGCGCGGCAGGAGATGTGGAGTTATGCTGACTTGTACGCACCATTATTGAATCTCATATTTACTATAAAGTAGAGCTTGCATTCCATGGCTTAGAGCTAAAGATCTGAAGATCAGGCTGGTTATATATCATCCTAAAATGCAAATATCTGCAAAATGTATTACGATTCTTGTTTACTCAGTATCATTTACATTCACTCTGCAACATTGGATTATAGAAAAACGCTTGTGAAAATCTTCCATTGCTGACTTTCTATCAGTTAAATAATTCAGATACGTACTGTATACCGCAAGTGCATATGATTAGCCGCGGCAGTTCTCCTGTTAAAGAAGCAGGGATTGTTGTTGTTTCATTTTAGGAGAATTCATTTAGAGAGCATCTCTGGGTTGTTTTGTTTGCCATGCAAAGTGTACCGATCTACCCCCCCTCCCCCCCCCCCCCCCGCCCCTGCCGGTCTGATTCAGATGGAGAGTGTGTCTCACAAAGCGCGCTTATTGAATTAAGCCTGGCGTATGTTTCGCGCAGATCCTTAGCCAATAGGTGATGTAGGTTAGGGGATGAGACTAATCTTCTAAATGGAAGGTCATGTTTACTCCATTCAGCGTTCTTTGCCAAGTCGATCCCCTTGGAGAAACCTTTCGTCTGAGGAAGTCCAGTATTTACTCAAGGGCACACGAAAAAAAAACAGAGTAGCGAGATCTGTTTCTCTTATTGCTGCAAAATGCATATTGGTCATTTTCGTCTTTTGAGCAATATTGCATAAGCGCGGTGTGTACTGAATGTTAGCACGGCTGTGTTGTGGTTGTAGACACGAGGGCGCAGGCTGACTACTGAAGAAATCCCAGCCGTGCTGATATTTACTGTATCACAACAGCACAGCCTTGAGTGTGATATTGCTTTTATACAACACATGTACAAACATTGTTATATGACCAACATATCTTTTTGAACTAGTGCTTAGCTGGCAACCAACAGTTTTAAACCGGTACTAGGTAGCCAAAAGGCAAGGTGAAGAAACCATTTCCACTTTAAAGTAGCGTGAGCTAAATTCCTGGATTGAATCCCAAATACCGTAAAATGGAAATTTAGTGCACTATGTACAGTAGGATGTAGTGCCCTTGTTCAGGGGTTAATGTGAAATAGACTAATACATACAGTATAGTTACAGTAAATCTCCCCGTGCTGTTATGCTTTATATCAGCACTCTGATGGATAAGTCCAGTCAGATTACAGCGATACCTCCGCATACAAATTCAATCTGTTCCAGGGGCGAGTTTTTAAGATGAAAATCCATATTGTAAAACGCATTTTCAATGGGAAATAATGTAAATACAGATAATCCGTTTCAGCTACCCAAAAATATTACCGATTTCCAACACTAAAATTGTATTTTTTTAACATGTAAAACAGTAAATACATGTAAATTAAGTAAAATATGAAATAAATAGACATTAAACCTCAATTTATGATTCCTATTGGCACCAACCACTTTAAAAACAAAATTAAAAGTCTAACAGTCTTATGACCCGTGGTGCTTTGTTTTCACTGAATTGTGCACAAAATGTAAAAAACCCAAAGAAAAATATGTAAACTCGAGGTACGAGTTTCGGAACTATGTAGCTGCTGTACGTATAATAAAAAAAAAACTTTTGTATAACATAACTCGCACTCTACCCTTACATGCCCTGCGATGTTTATCTTTCACTAGGAACTGTACAGCATCCGTTTGTGGTCAACGCTTTTGTAAGACACTAAAGCATCCAACATTTGGAGACGGTTGAAGTGCTGCTTCAAAGATTGGTACGCTGTTTACACAGCTTTAAACCCGTAAAGTAATAGATTCTTCCTCAGCGGTTCATCTCCGTCATAAGGCATGTTCTTTTTCCTCCAGTAACTACAAATAAAACTAGGAGTTATAAGAGTAATCTGGGAGCTTAATGCATTGCTGATCTCTACAGCAACAGTTCCCATCAGACTCTCGAACAGAGCCAATGGCAGCGGAGACAAAAAGCCAAATGATTGTAGAGGGAACACTTTACTGTGATTGATAATCAAATGAGTGCAGCCTAAGCGATGGCGATGTGCTGTAGATTAAATTGAAAGCCCTAGCCTCAACTGACTGTCTCTGGAACATTGTGAAGGTCATCTCTAATCCCCAAACCAGTGGTAAAACATGTAAAGCAAGACTACTTATGGATTTATTTATTTTTTTTCGTTCTAAGGATAAACGAACTTGGTTTGCGTTATGGGCAGAAAAATAATGCATTCAGGATGTTCCATAAACAGGACACAGCTTCATTTTGGATATGAAACCATGATGGACAAATGATAAATGATTAGTACCTAGCCCAATAGGATAGCAAAATATTCCCAATTTGTAGTTGCCCTGGAAACCCATTGGTTCTCAAACACATTGTAGTCAGGGACCCTTTTGGTATATAATCAATTCCACACATGCCCTCAGTGTGGATTTATTTTGTGGACATTATTTACTTTTTTTTTTTTTTTTTTTACAGAGATTTCCATTCCTGAATTTTCTACCAACAGAACACATTATGCCTGAATTGACTTTTAGACCCTCACAACCCTCACAGTGCATAAATTGTGAATGGAGTTTGGGATTTTCTCCATTGTAACATAATGAAAAAGTCATGAACACGCACCCTGATGGTGCTCCATATAACCCTGTGTGTCCCCAAACCCCTTTTAAAAAACTATTGCAGTAGTTTAAACATTAAGAGCTGAGAATACTGTACTGTATATAGCAAGCAAGTTATCTTGCTAAAAGCATTAAACAAGATTTTTTTTTTAATCTAATCTAATCTTTTCTTTTCTTGAACAAAGATGGTCAATGTACCCTCAAAAGGAAAGATGGCAACAACTAAGAATTTTCATAGCACATATTTACAATGGTATCATTCATTTAGCAAATCCAAATACCTAATTGGCCAAACATGGTATTGATGCTAAAAAGTGTCTCACCTTGGTCAAAAGTAAATTTACAGATTTTACAGATAATATACACCATTTTTCATGCCCTTTAATGTAGTGTTCGAAACCTTTTAAAATTTAAATCTTAACTGTGATTCAGATGAAACGTATCCAATTGATTTCACATGATTAGACATAAACCTGAAAAAGTGGATTGTTCTAAAGTGCAAAATTGCAAGATATTACAACATGGATTTGACATGGTTACGGACACTACAGATTTTTTCCGCGGAATGCTTAAATTTAAGCAACAGATTTTATAGGTCATCTGCTTCTTAATGCCTACAGCAATTTTAGCATCAATACTCAATAAAGAAATAGATATTGTATATAAATAAATAAATATTAATAATTAGCTTTTTAACTTATTATTATTTGAAGCGAGACAGTATGACGATGAAAAATTGAATCGAAATTTCAAAATTTAATTTTTTTATTTTTAGGTAGGCGAGATTGGCCACTTCCATGTTGCATAAACTTCAGGGCCCGTATTCGCAAAGCTTCTTAAGCCTAAAAGTTGATGCACTTCTATGAAAATTCCTAGAATTATGACAATTTTCTTAGAATTTCCCTTTAAATTTAAGACTAAATCTTAGTAAAGATAATGATTCACATCAATGAAAACATCTTAGACCTGAAAACAGCTCCTAAGGTAAAACTTGTTAGGAGTAGAGATGAGGATGTTTAAGAGACTCTAAAAAGCAGAGGACAAAACACTAAACATAAAAGTGAACACTGCTCTATTTGGTTTTCTTGTTCTTTTAAAAAGGTGAACCATTTTGCTCCCATTAATCTGACATGGATTACAAGTAATACTTGTAATAAAACCAGTATGGTAAATAAAGGTAAGAACTTAAATATAGTAACTACTGCGTGGAAATTGGTTGCTTCAAAAGTAGAAACATAATTTATGATTATACAGTTTCTTTATATACAAATATTATGATTTCACCGTTCTATTATCATATATTCTATTTTCACAAAGAGACTATTTTATTTACTACCTTTACTGATTTTTTTTTAATCAACCAATCACAGTCCTTAAATTGCTGCGTCATCCCTATCAATGGGTCAATCACACCTCCTGATAAAGGTATTTGTACTTCGCTCACTCAAAGTTGCTCTGAGAATCACTTTTAGTCTAGGACTCCCAGGTAGGACTTTTTAAGCTAAGATAGGAGCTCTCTGAGAGAATTCTAAGAAGATATGTGAATACGGGCCCAGAAGTAGAAGGTACCTTTTATACTGGATGAATGTAAATTTCTGAAAGAAAAGTTGCTGAAGGTGAATATAAGCCTCCCTTTGTTGGATCACATTAAAAAGTCGGAAGTATTTATTATGTGCCCCAAGAAAAACAATTGGTAATTAATGAATCGGTGGGGGAAAAAGTTTTATCTTATGCCTTGCTATCCCCTGCAGGACCAGACATTTCTTTAAATTACAGCTTGTGAAGCTAATGATGAGGAGCGCTAATGTGCCTGGGCACTAGCAAGCGGAAGCTAGAGGGTTTTATTTAAGGCCTCATTTTGTCTAAGTCTCATTGTGTCTTATTATCTAGACCTCCATTCATTTAGCTCTAAGTAGGGACATATAGTAAGATCATACCCTTATCAGGTACTAGCGATGTGCAACCGTTAACTGTCGTCACACATTCACCAGCTAAGTAGCTAGGTACCAGCCACCGAGAACAGTATTTCTGCTTAGAGAAATGATTTATGCTTTAATGTGCTGTGCAATGGACCATTACTAAAGTCTTTATCACATACTGTTAACGACACAAAGCATAATCATATTCAATCACATTGTAATCTTGTTTACAGCTGCACATGACAAGTCGTAGTCCTCCCTTGTGGTTGCCGGCATAGAAATAGCATCGCAGGAAGCTCCGGAACGGGACTGTTTACAAAAGCAGCGTGGCTGAATAAATATCCTAATCTCTCGCTAAAGAAATGCCAACTGCCACTCATTGCAGTTGAATTTTTATAGGTTTTTATGTCGCAAACAAAAATAGGCCACTCTAGCTAATCAAAAATAACAACGACAACACTGGAAAGTCATTCAAATTTATGGAGAATGCATGAAAGCAAGCACCTTTATTACATTTGCCATTTCCTGACCACCAATGAGCTAACCAACAAATTTTTTCATTACTTTTTCTTCACCACCTGGCCTCTAACTCCAAAACCTTCATAATGCATGAAATAAATTGGAAGCTGAAGTCGTTGTGCCCTTATTACTATTAGAGTTTTGAATCATAGGCAGACTTTTGATTAGATTTTTGGCCATTGAGATTTTCGATGTGTTTCAGTATTGCAATTTTTTTTTTTATTTGTTTCCAGCACCTACATTTCTCGCAGGTTTTAAAGTAATTAAAACTAATAACCATTTCATTAAATTTTAAATGTTTTGGATTGATTTGTTGATTCGTACTGTTGATTGTTAAAATGTAACAATGTAATTTTATGCTCCTCACTCCAGTCCAGTAGTTCGCCACAGCGGACCATCAGTTGGATCCGCACACAACTTTGGCACAGTTTTTTTAACCCAGATGCCCTTTTTGATGCAACCCTTGGGTTTGGGACCGGCACTACGTGCAGTGGCTGGGTAGTATGGGGGTGTGGCAACCACCCACAGCGGGGGTTCGAAGAGCCGACTCCCTACCGGGATTGGCAGAAAGACCAACAACCAACACCCCAGTCCAGTAGGTGGTAGTATTGCACCAACTGCCTATAAAACCAATAGCAATCCACCCTTAAGAAATAAGAGTAAGAAGATTTGCATTTTCTGCAGAAGCATTTGTTGATTTTAGACTACAGTGGATCCTTGGATTACGAGCATATTTCGTTCCGGAAGTGGGCTCGTGTTCCAAATTACTCGTAAATCAAATCATCATTTTCCCATAAGAAATAATGAAAACTCAAATTATTTGTTCCACAGCCCCAAAAATTAAATACATAAAAATAATTAATACAATCTATAAAATGAAAAAAAAAAAATAAATAAATCTGCACTTTACCTTCAAAAAAAGTACAAATAAATCCTGACAGATAAGTGTTTCCGCAGGCGCCGTGTGTGTGTGTGTGTGTGTGTGTGTGGGGCGGGGGGGGTTAGCCCCTTTCCTCGCCTCGTTTTACACAGCAACACTCCTCTTCCCTCTCCCCACCTCGCTTTTTAAGTTTCACAACAAACGGACACACAAACACAACAGAAACACCGTTTTAACAGGAAAAAAATAAATCTCTCTGACACTGGTCTGAGCATACTAAGGGAATCACTGCTGTAAAGTAAAAAAAACAAAAACAAAACAAATGAACCAGCACCTTACCTTTGAAAAGAATCGCGACAGAGCAGAGTTTGTGTGTTTGTGAAGCCGGGGAGGGGGTGAAAAGGCGAGAGAGCGTCTGTGCGTGTGTCAGGGTGTTTGCGTGTGTGTGTCGGTGTCAAATTACGTGCACACACACACATAAGAGACGCTGAAAGAATTCCGCAGCGCAAGAGAGACGCTCGGTGTCAAAATAAGAGTCGCATGAGTGATACATGATACTCGGTGCTCGTAAACTAATACTTGCTTGGGTTCCGATTAAAAATTTATTAAAAATCTTTGCTCGGTTTGCGGAACACTCGTAAACCACATTACTCGCAATCCGAGGTTCCACTGTATTTAACAATTGTAAGTCACAATTAAAAAAAAAACGTCGCGTCAAATTTCCCTCCAGAATACTCTGGTATACAGAGGAGTTCATTGTTGACTCAATGACTGCATGTGCCCAGGTATTGTGTGTGCAAATCAAACCCAAATCATCACCCCTCCACCACCTTGGTTGACAGTGGGTATGAGGTGTTTTTGCCAAAATGGTGCTGGGCAGTAAGGCCAAACAACTCCACTTTGGTCTGATAGGAAGGTTCAGAAGTCTTGTGGTTTGTTCAGTGTGCTTCTATGCTCATTTTCCCCTGGCATCCCTTCCAAACAATGCATACATTGTTCAGTCTTCTTCTAATTGTGCTTTCATTTACTTGATATTTAATGTGCTCAATGGGGCCTGTAGGGTTTGAGATGTAGCTCTTGGGAATTTTTTGGTACTATTCTGAATATTGCACTGTCTGACCTTGTGGTAAATGTGTTGGGACGTTTATTCCTGGGAAGCTGTGGCAAATGTCTTGAATGCTTTACACTGGCGAATAATCATTCTCACTATAGAACATACGAACAACTGTAGAACAACTCCAAAATTGTTTTGAAATGGTTTTATAACCCTTTCCAGGTCAATGTGCAGCAACAATTGCTTCTCTAAGACCATTACTTGTGTGTTTCCATCCCTCTTGGCATTGCGTTAACACATACCTGAATGCTCCAGAACCTGAATGCTTTTATAGAGGTCCACACACCTGCTGATGATCCATTAATCAAGCGCTGATGATTAGCAGCACCTGGCTGCAACTTCCCCTATTAAATCCTGTCGAAGCAGTAAGGGGCTACTTAGTATTGGCAATTTTTTTTTCTTTTTGGCTTTATTTTTTGTTGACGAAATAATGGCATGGTGAAAAAAGTTTTATTAGGTACATCTGAGGTTGTAATTGCGTTACAATCAGATGATTTTTATTATGTTTTTAAAAGTGTTGATACTAACTATTGAACATGACATGAGATTTAGAAATCTCTCTCTCTCTCTCTCTCTATATATATATATATATATATATATATGTGTGTGTGTGTGTGTGTGTGTGTGTGTGTACACACTTTTGAGTCTACAATATTTTCTTGTTTCCTATTGTTTGGCCTACTTGACCTCTCTATCCTCTACTGATAAAAGTACAGATCTACAGATGAATGATTAATGTTGTCCAGTTTACGATTCTTCAGGCTCGGCCTAAACCATGAACAGCATCCAAAGACACCCACGCCGAAATGAAACAGCTACCCTTTTATTGTGTCAAGGCTTCTCGTGAAATACAGACTTCATTTTATTAAAAGAAAAAAAAAACTAAAATAACTGGAGATTCTTATTTCCCCTTTAGACTTGCTGCCACGTTCTGCCAGCGTCGTCCTCAAATCTTCACGCCCTCAGTGGGATGCTGCTTATTAAAGCAAAGTGTTTATTCGAAAGCATATTTTGAAAAAATTGTCAAGATTACAGTTTTACAAGCTTACTTTTGATGTGATTCAGGGCTTTATCAGGACTCCTCATTTAATGTGGAGCGTTTATACGACTTCTCTCGCACGGTCCAGTGTTTTGATTTAAACCGCAAAGGTTCCGGCTACTTATATTAAACTTTAAGAAGAATGCAGCATTTTAAACTGCCGAGACCTATACAGTATGCGCTGAATATTAAACAAGTGGGAACATCTTTGATTGGAGTTATTATAGAGCTTTGCGGAGGGGGGGAGGTTCTTGAAGGAGGACACGATGGAGACAGTCCAGTCTTGGTTAGGTAAGTCTGGGTAAACAATTACCCTGCGTTCACACCGAACGCGGCGAGAGCGTCAAAGACGACGAAAGTCATTCATTTTCAATGGGAGCCGGCGGCGAGCGGCAAAGAGAGTTGAAATCAGCTCAACTTTAGGGTAATGAGCTATGACGCGGTTGAGCGGCAACCAATTAAAATGGAGGTCCTCCGCTTGAGAGGATTCCGCGGGATGCAGTCCTGTAACTTTTGTTCCGGCGACATTAGTTCCCAAGCAAAATGGAGGAGATGTTAATTATTGCGATATTTTAATTAAAGACAAAGTCTAGTAAGTGATTCTAATGTTATAATAATAAGAAAAATAATATAATAAAAAAATATATATTAAATTAGACTAGCAATTCACAATAAACAGAAACCACACAATACGAATGGCTTATAATTTGTTTATTCCTACAATACAGTTCTTTCTATGAATCAATTTCTTTGATGAATCGATATGATATTGATATTATACGAATTGATATGAATCGATTGCTTTGCGGCCCCTTTAAATACAAGAAAGGCATTCGGTCTACGTCAGAGCGGCCAACAGCGGCGAAGAGCGGCGACAGGCGTCGGCGGCAGGCGCGTTCGGTGTGAACGCAGGGTTAACGTGCCTTGAATGGTGACAGTTATAGTTTTTTAACCTTTAAAATCGATCAGTTTGTTCTTTGTTCTTCAGTGGCGCATCACGACACCCCCATTCAACAACAGAAAAGAAAAGCGTCGCCCCTATTGACGGAAGACACAATTAAAAGGTGTCTGAGAACAGGAGTCGTGGTTGTGCTGTCTTTGTAAGATGGAAGGCAAAGTCTCCGTTCCCGGTCAATCACAGCAAGACTAAGGGTGTGTCATACTGTATATTTATATATAAAATGGCAGCCAGTTGGGGTGTGTCATTTACGCACAAGGAAGCAGATAACACTTTCCTCGGAGTGTCATGGTCCCCCCCCCCCCTCCCCTCCCACACAAAGACATGAGACATAAGGGTCAGCCAGAGATGAGAACATTAGTGACTCCGCTGGGGCCGTCAAGCACACGGATCTCTTTAGGCCCAGAACCATGAGGTCTCGACAGGAAGGTCGTGCCCTTACACACTATTGTCAGTGATTCGAAATACGCCCCCAGAGTGTGGCCTAGGGAAAGAAAAGAAAAAAAAAAAAAAACAACAAAAGGAAACAGTCAAATGTCACCCTTGAAACTAGAAGCGACTGCTGTGTCTCGAGCTGTCTGTTAAAAGCCAGAGGAAGAAGCGTAAGGGCACGGCGTTCCCTCACCCGCAGTAAACCTCTCAGCGGCCTTCGCAGACACTCAAACATTTCAGACGCGTGATCACCACCAAAGAGCGGCTCTTCTTTTCTTCCTGAAGCAGAATGTGACCGTCAGGATCAGGACTGACTTTATTTTCGCTCCCTCGTGGAACACGGTCAGCTTCGATCAGCCCTCTAAAAGAGAATACTTCTTTTCATCTGTTTGCAGAAGGTTAGAAACACACAACTTTTCAATGGCTAACTTTTAACGGCTTCTCCCTGAGTCACGCTCGTATTTTACGGCCGTCCATAAAACCGAGGCCGATCCAGTTCCAGGAGCAGATATTTGAGGAAGATAATATAATCAATCAGAAAAGGTGAAGGACGAGGCTTTATGGCATCAAGGTCAGAGCTTCTCGTCCTCTCCTCATCCCTGACTGTGAAATACAACTTGTGGAGAAGGCGCGGCACAAGAGCGAAAGAGCTTGTGGTTATTTACATCGAGCTTTAAATGTGCTAGGAAGGAAAAAGAATGGAGATGTGTAATATTGTAAGCGATAAAAGATGACAGGGTGCGGCGTTACAGGAAAACACAACAACAATAAGGGATAATAATAATGTGGCACTCTGACCGCCTCGAAGCTCGACTTTAAAATGCTGCGTTCACTTCAAACAAAAGTAATTTCCTAACACTTTATTTTTTATTTTTTTGTAAAGATTAAACATTATATGTGAGAATTATTTATATGAGAAAAATTACAGCTTGCCTCGTTACAGAGAACGCGAAAAGTAATCTTGTTGAGAAACAATGTCACGATAAATATTTACTTCATTAAACTATTACAAATCGACTAACTTTTATCCTAAAAATTTTTTTTTAAGTAACGGAGACAGATGAGACATACATAATAATACACCCAAACAAAACGAGCCGAAAAACACTGTCAAAGATGTGATTCAAAAAAGCAGACGAGAGTCCAGACGATCAGTAAACATCAATACAACAAATCGTGGGCAAGAAATCTAAAAAGACACGATAATCAGGAATATAAAAGGCAAGAATAACAACAAAAATATTGATAAATGTCAGACGCAGGGAGAAGAAGGACGAGGGCATTTATATAAAGTAAAGTGAACGATCATGACAAGCCAGGGAGACAAACTAATGACAGGACAGAAGAGGAGACAGGACAGGACGGGAATCGTGACGGTGTAAACCAATAACCACAGTCACCGGCGTTGTGCTGTCAGCGGCAGTGAGCGCAGAGAGAAAACAGCTTCGAAAACCTGTTTATTATTCTTTATACTTTATAATATTCATACAGCACGTCTGTTTTTTAAGCTCAGCAATTATCTCCAGAAAGGGTTCCTTTAATGTTCATACTCGGATCACGCAGGCTTGATGTTCTTTCCGTTTTTTTACAATTAAGCGCTGAAGAAGGCTAGGTTAGCTGTTAGCCTTTAGCCACTAAGCTACCGATCTTTAGCTCTTAAACATGACAGATATGATGTCTGTCATGGACGAAATGTCATTACAGCATTGATCCAATATCATCACGATACCTAGGTATTGCGATTCTGTTAGTATCACGATTTCAGAAATTTCCAGATTCAATATTTGTTTTTATTTTAGCCGTACCACACAGGATGCTGTGCTGCCTGCTAATGTGTGTATAGTTAAGTGTGGACCACCTGTAGGATTATAGATGTATGGCAACATTTCACCACTTCAAATGCAAACATATCTCCATTAAAAATGACAATAAAAAAAAGAAAGAATTGTGCTGCGATATTGTGAATCGATTTTTCTCCCTTATCGCTAGTAAATATCTTTTTCAGAAAAGTTCTCATACGATTTAAAGCTAATTAGAAATTTGACATTGGTTCTTACCGTTCACTGAGGACGGCTTGCTGAAGCGAAAGATTTCGAAATTACACAGCACTCAGTGCATAAAAGATGTCAGTCAGGAAACGAACGCTGAATGAAACGCATTCCTTTTCTCACTTAGAACCAAACCAGTCTTCTCGATTGATTTCTTATCGTAATTCTAATATTGCTTCACTTACAGTATCTAAAGCTCGTAGTTGCACTCCTTGAGATTGGTCTTTTGACAGTTTATAAAAAAAAGGCGAAGCATGTTTCATAAATCTTTAACTGCTTGAATGCCATTTTTGTGGCATTTTTTTCTTTGATGGTAGAAAAGAAATGACATTGAAGTGGCTATTAACTTGTCCTTAATAAGCATTCACTAACTGTTGATTGGCACACACTGAACGCTGAGTCACTCCACATCTCTGCTGGAAACAAGAATATCCTATGCACATAGCCGGTGTCCATTTTAGTGCATTTACATTTTTGTTGCTCTCTAATGAGTGCTCAGTCACATTCCTGTGTAATAGATCAGATTGGAGGGCAGGGATTGGGTTTCATTTCATTTTTTTTTTTGTGCCATGCGCAACGATCGGCCGTGCAAGCGAGTTAATTAGGGCTTGCAGACAAGAGAATATGATCTACCAGCCATCATTCAAGAGCGCGCTCTCTATGTTTAAGGCTCCATCCATTTTGGGTTTCGATTCAAAGTTTGACGAGTTTTACTTCAATCAGTACATTCTGGCATAATGGTGGATGTCGAGGCGTTTTGGTTTGATCATGGATCAGGATCATGTGATATATATGCACGAGGTCATATCCTGTATATATGTGTCTTGACATTCCACAAAGTCAGCATTTATTGAGATGTGTGTTTGTGTGTTTGCGTATGTGTATGAATCAGGGACAGCTGTGTTGACAGCCTGTGTGGTGAAATTTGCTCAAACAGGATTATACACTGCAGGATTATCCGCCTATTGGAACTGGTGAAAGGAAGAAATGAAAATGCCAGCAGATCCAATCCAAGAAATCATCAGGGTTTGCTTGAACAAACACAATTATTAAGGCAATTAATGGACCCAGCTTGTTCTCACAAATCTTCCCATCTCTCGGTTGCCGTTCCTTTTTCGGTGGAGTGTTTATAAAGAGCTTTGAGGAACAGTAGCAAGACTGACATGGTACGGTTTTACGCTAACGTCTGTTTAGCTTAAAGATTATTTGTCCATCTTCTTAGAGTTTCAGGTTAAGGCCTCCTTTGCTTTAATCTCCTTCATTTTCAAAAAGAATATTCATATCCATATTCACATTCTACAGAGTCCGTCTGAGCTGACATGCCATCTCTGGTTGGTCACTCTGGCAGGGAAGCAAAAGTGCTGACCTTCAGTGATCACTGCATGAGGTGAGACACCAGTCGGTGCCCTTTCTGATCCCAGGCAGACAGACTTGTTAAATTGTACGGTATTAATTTATAGCGGCAGCGACGTGTCTCATGGGCCAACGGGTCAAGTCCATTTGCATGAGATTCCCATTGGAGTCTGTGGCCAGGTCAAATCCAACCAGCCAATGAATAATAATAAGCAGTCCGGGAGTCCTTTCAACGGACATCTCATTTCATGCACACACGTTTCCTTTGTATAAACCAAGAGTGTGTGTCATGTTTTTGGTTCTCATTTCATTTAATGAGGTGGCCCTAAAAATACCGTACAGATTTTTGATTTAAACTAAAAATGTAAAGTGCATACATCCAAAAATGAAATTTACCTAACAGCGACGATGATAGAAGTCCAGCTGGACATCACAGATTTATGAGGGGCTTTCAAGTCAAACCAGTTCTTAAATTTCTCATGAATAAATGTGTAAAACTGATTTGACATTTGATGAGACTCTTAGGCGCAGGAATACATTTGAACAGTGCAAACGTATTAAGGAAGGCTGTACGTCAAGGAATCCACATTCTGGCCGAAGTGGCCTGGAGCCCGTTACAGTTGTTAACTGGAACATTTAGCGCGTAGAATCCCTGGTCCTTGAAAACCGACGGATAACTTGTTCCCAACTTGTAAAAGAGACATGTCTATCTGTGGTAACTGCACACACAATCACTCACCAACACCACTAGCACATTACAGAAACTCGGCTGGTAGTTATCGCCGCATCCCCTGAACAGTCCTGACCTCGGTGCAAGCCATTTCCACATGTTTGGACCATAAAAGGTGTTCTTGGAAGGCCAGCGTTTCCAAAGTAAAGCGGTCAGTCCAATAATATCTGGTATACTAAGAAAACTTGATGGTTTCCAGTGCTGTGATAAGTGCATTTGTGTAGCAGGCGATTATATAAAGAAATAAAGGTACAGTAGTTCTTTTCTCTCATAACTGTGTTCTGTTATTCTGAACACTCATGAGTCCCAGTTTGACTTAAAAGCCCTTCGTATATAAATATGATAGTACAATTTTGTTTCTATAGTAACAATTCAGGAGTTGTTAGATAAATACACCATGTTTAGAAAACGGATTCATTGAAGCAGTAAGTTTGTCTGTGAGGCAACCTTCATTTTACATGTTTGAAAAGAGTCTCCATTTGTACATAAGAGCTATACTAGATATGCTTACATATTTCTTATTTGTATTAGCAAGTTGTATTTGCGTTTGTACCTGGCATGGTTCAAAGATACCAGCTGCAGTAAGGACCATCCTCAGACTGCTCCCTTTTGGTGGGCGCGAGGAAAGAAAAGGGTCAGAGTACTTTTCTGATGTTCCACCCACCTTGCGACAGCTGAAGTGGAGCTTTTGTAGCCACTCTAGGGATGGAATGAGCAGCTGCAGCTGGAAGTGATTATGAGCCGCTAGCCGCTTCCAACTGTCCAAAACCACAGGGGCAGAGACTTGTCTTGCAGCTGAGGTTCAGCACCAAGGACAGCACCTGGCTTCCTCAGAAAAGCTCAGGCTTCTCATTGGGGTAAGGCACGATGTGGTTTGTTCGGTTCAAATATTGATTTTGTGACAGTTGTGACAGAATTTCTGGTTCGTTGATATCTTGTTCATTACCTTGTAAGCTCAAGGCACCTGCTTTCTTGTATGACTTTTACATTTTACTTTTTTTTGGCATTTGGCAAACGCCCATTTATCTTAAGAGCAACCCTTATCTCATTATACATCTGAGCAATTGAGGCTTAAGGGCATTGCTCAAGGGCCCGAACACTGGTAGTTTGGCTGTGCTGGAATTTGACCTTCTGACCCGTAGTCTAACACCATCCAGCATCTTAACCAATGAAGTACCCCTGAGGACTGAAAACTGAAAACTAAGGAATGTCCTTGCAGCATTTTATCATTGTTAACAGGGTCGGTTTTTTTTTTTTTTTTTTTTTTTTTTTTTTTTGTTATGATAGAATTCTGGAAATTTCGTCTGCAGCCGGACACAAAAGTTTACATTTGCCTGAAGTCTTCATTACATTATTTACAGCTGGGACTGTATACAACAGAGCAGCTGAAAGTTAAGGATCCAACTGTGACAGCTTGTTAATACTGGGATTTGAACTCACTAAGAACCACTAAAAAACCACATGCCAAAATATATAATGGTGATCTCTTATTGATGTCATCAACAATGATAAGAAAAAAAAAGGTACTACCTTGGGCAGGGGTAGCTCAGGGGTTAAAGCATGGGACGCTTGATCAAGTAGGTGACAAGTTCAAGCCCCAATATCATCAAGCTGCCAATGTTTGGGCCTTAAGGAGAACCCTAAACTATGTTCAGATAATAATGATACAAAGGTAAGATGCTCTGGATATACAGTATATCCTCATCTGAGAAAATGCCAAATGGGGCCTTTTCCAGGGAACTCAGGGCACAAGGTGAGGTACACCCTGGATGTAGTGCTAAAATGTCATTCACTGTTGGGAATTTAGAAACAACAATTAGCTTAATCACATTTCCTTGGACACTGGTAGGAACCAGCAGAAGTACCTAACAAGCATAGGGAGAATGCAAACACCATGCACAATGACCAGAGTCAAGAAACTAATCTGGATCCCTGGAGGTGCGAGGCGACAGTGGTAACTACTAAGCCATCATGCTGCCTGAATAAAATGAGTATTAAAGTGAAATTAATGGATTTGTATCTTACCTGTTAATGAGTTCAACTTGAATAAAAGATTAAGGTTGATTACTGACTTGTGTTTATAGGCACTATGTTCTAACTTACCTGAAGGATGGTGTCTTTGCATGTAGTGCAGGGTCTCTAGTTTAGTTCAAGTTTTTCATGTTCTCCACTTATCTGAATAAGCTTCCTTTACATGTAAGTTCTCTGGTTTCTTCCCACCACTCAAAAACACGACTCTATTCAAACCTAAATTGTTGCTCATTGAAGATCCAAGCTCTTGTTTACTTGTAACAAGTGTGTCAGGTACGACTATGGCTCAAGTATCACTCGATCTAAGTCAAGTGATTTTCCAAGAATTCCTCGGATTTTCATAGTCTTAATACCACTTAATTACTCAGTGTTTTTTGTTTACTGTCATGTTACATTAGGCACGTCGAAGGATTATGTCTGCTAAGCACATCTGCTTAGTCTGGAAAGTTCTCATTCATCATGGAGAAGATTGAAGTGAGTTGCCTTTGGTTAAAAAAAAATGGCTCATTATGTGTTTACAGACAGCGATAATGTGTTGACTTTTTAGTTGCACAGTCATCAAAATGGTAAGTTGGTGAGCAGTATTTCCTTTAAAATGCAATTTGACAGTAGCACTTTTGTCTACCGTGTAAGGAACTAGAAGGAACTTGTAACTTCTAGGATTTATTTATAGAATTTATAGAACACCTCAAGGTTCAGAGAGAGCAAGTTACAGAGCATTCCATTTAAAAGAATCTAAAGCTCTAGTCATTAGCTTGTTGACCTTAAATGTGAACTTGCCATTCAATCACTTTGCGATCGCCCTGTGCACAGGCAGCGCAGAATCAGAGCTGTTTACAGATGATAATGATCCAACCATATGTCCAATGATCCAACCAGAGTTTAAACAGCAGTATTCTAGAGCCATGCATTATGAGTCATAACAATACTGGATGAAATAACACGTATGGAATTATGTAATTAAATAACAACTACTACATGAAGGTTAGCTGTTCTGGAACAGTTCTTGCAAGAACAGTATCGTCAAGTGCATTCGCAAAACCCAACATGCACCATGATGAAACCGAGTACCCAGAATAAACCCACCAATCACAGCGAGAACATGAAAACTCCATACATACAAGCTTGGAGGCAAGACTCAAATTCCCATCGCTGCATGGGTGAGGCAAAAGTGCTCATCATAAAGCCATACCAGAAAATGACTGATACCGACCATATGGCAAACTGGTTCAGTTTATTACTAAGGCTGTAATCTAGCTTAGTAATGTAGCTGCTGTTTTAACAGGAAATACAAGGTTAGTGAATTAAAATTTATGGTCAGGTCAAATCATTTATATATATATATATATATATACAGTACAGACCAAAAGTTTGGACCCACCTTCTCATTCAAAGAGGTTGAATTTGTATTATGGCAAGAAAAAAGCAGCTAAGAAAAGAAAAACGAGTGGCCATCATTACTTTAAGAAACGAAGGTCAGTCAGTCCGAAAAATTGGGAAAACTTTGAAAGTGTCCCCAAGTGCAGTCACAAAAACCATCAAGCGCTACAAAAAAACTGGCTCACATGCGGACCACCCCAGGAAAGGAAGACCAAGAGTCGCCTCTGCTGCGGAGGATAAGTTCATCCGAGTCACCAGCCTCAGAAATCGCAGGTTAACAGCAGCTCAGATCAGAGAGCAGGTCAATGCCACACAGAGTTCTAGCAGCAGACACGTCTCTAGAACAACTGTTAAGAGGAGACTGTGTGAATCAGGCCTTCATGGTAGAATATCTGCTAGGAAACCACTGCTAAGGACAGGCAACAAGCAGAAGAGACGCGTTTGGGCTAAAGAACACAATAAAGAACACAATAAAGAAAACTCTTTGTATGAGAACGTGTGTCCAAACCTTTGGTCTGTACTGTATGTACATTTAATGGAAGTCTATAATATTTCAATAATATAATAATATTTATTTTCAGTAACTACATTAAACATTAGGACAGACTGGACATTGATGGCCGTTGTAAGCAATACAAACAACAATCATTAATCGATCTTCATTTGTACACTGCTGTGGTGTAAATGAATGGGAAAGGACTCTTATTGCTCCGTCATACCGCGCCCTCAGTTTGCATATCATCTTAGGCTGCTGCGGATATTTTCGCCCTAAAGATCTGCGTTGTATCCAATAATCATGGTTCATATTACTGCTTCACTGTACTTACTATTAAACATACAGTATATCGGTTCTTTCCATTAATCTTTGACGGGTTTGTTTTCATAGTCTACTTTCTTTTTCTTGGAGTAAGCTTCGATCTGTCTGATCCTCTTTCTTTACTGTTTCATCCTCGCACACAGGGTAAACTATGATGTTGATTGGCTCTGTTGCGTGACGTGTATAGCCACACCCACCTCGAGGGGGGAAAAAATCTAGATTACTGGTATAGTCATTCTTATCATTTATCATTAAAACATAAAACTGTCACTCTGTCCGTATATAGGATGTTTACAGAGCTATTCCACAGGGACTAGTAGCGATTCAGAATGTTACTTGTAAAGCTTGGCTAATTCAACATTCCACTTGTTAAAATTGTCAATCATTTTTGACAATTAGTCAATCGTGAGTCATGCTCATTTTACCGAGAAAATAATTGCTGTTTCTTGGATTGTGCAGTCTGGTCGAGCACTCTGCTGCCCGGTTCATATTTGAACTCGTGCCTTGTTTCTTTTCATGCAGTCTTTACAAAGACATGGTTTTGTTGGTAATTGCTGTACAAAGCAACAGATAGAAAACCTGATTTTGCCATAACAACTCATATTTTTAAGAGATTCTTATGAGGATTGCAGTAGTTTAAGAGCATCATACTCAAGGACATGGGTTTAGCAAAAACAAATGCTTACTCTCTTACTGTGTCTGCTTGGACTGAGTCCAAAGGTACAGTGCATACAAAGCGCTGTGCAAAAGTCTCAAAATGTTTCGTTTTTTACATGTTTATGACTATATTTTCGAATCAGTACAAAAACATTCCTCATTTTCAAACCACCGGTTTTATCCGACAGAATCAAAATTTCCCCCCAAAAATGCTTGTATGCCAGAAAAGAAAGCCGCACATTGTATAAGCCAGCACTTTCTCGATGAAAAAAAACAAAACGAAATGTAAGCTTATGGAATTTGCATGCAGAAAAGAAGCAGGTGCAACAGTCAGATTCCTCAGAAGAACCGTGGGTGGTTCTTCAGCATGCCAAGTGAACCTTAGTAGCTAATTGACTTATAAAACTGCATCAAATCATACCTGAGTCTACTCAAAGGCTACTCAAAGCCTTGTCCACAATGGCTCTGAAGAATTTATTTACATGTATCGAAGACTTTTGCAGAGTAAAGTATGTGAGGAGTCATGAAGGTGGGTTGTCTGTTGCCTTTGTGAAAAAGGCAACTTTAAAAACATCGAGAAATTGTCTTATTTTCTTGTAGGTATTCTAGCGCAGGGTCTAGTGCCTTGCCTTGTAGTTGGACAATTGAGATCTCCTTGAGTCTCTATTTTGGTCGTCACTGTAACAGTGTAGGTTCAAACCAATATAAAGGTGCTATATAACATAACTAATAAAAAGCTCTTCAAGGCATTTCCTGCTGCAAATTGATAACTGTAATAGTGATGCAAAGTCATGCAAAGTGGAGTCGATCGAATTGCAAACATGCCGAAGTTTTCTATCTTAACGAAACACTTACTGTATGTAAAGTTCCTTTTTGTTTAAGATACAAAACTTTCCAAGCAAGTGATACCTTAATGACATACCATTACAGTTTCCTGGTGCTGCATATCATGTTTATGACCTCAGCGGAAAAAAAAAAGAAACCAGCAAGTTATTAGCGCGAGCTTTTGGCTATGAGATGCGGTGTTCTCGGCTTGCATCATACTTGAAAGATATTATTCTGGCTAGCTATGAGGTGAGAACATGTGGCAGCAGGAGACTTATATGACAGCTTTGTGCTGCAATTTATTTTGCCTGATTTCATCATCCTCTCCACATACCTGCATGTTCATGATTCGGAAAAATATCCCTCTGTCATCCGTTCAAGCTAAACAACCCGGGCAAGTAAAAGACGAGCTGCTGACAGCCATATCAGGGGATGCTTTTTCAGATTGGCGTTTCGGTGAGCATGTGCGCGCTGTTGCCTCGGATTCCCATGATCGGTTGACAGGACAGGAACCTGATGTGGTTGTCTGCTGTTTTAGCCCTTCCGCCCTAAGGTTCGCCATTCCATGTGTTTTGAGATGCTTTTCTGCTCACCACGGAGGTACAAGGCAAGTATTTAAATTGCTGTAGCCCTGAGGGTGGTCTTTTCACCTGAGCTTAGTGTTCCGGGTTCATTTCCCGCCTCGGGTCTCTGCGCATGGAGTCAGCATGTTTGGTGGGTTTCCTCGCAAAGGTTTGACTAATTGGTGTTCCCAAGTTGCCCATAGTATGTGAATGCGTGTGTCGAGATCCTAAAACGGTCATGGGAATGAATACGATGGTCACTTTCGGACTCCACGGTCCCTAGTTGGACTACAGAGGTTCCTAGACGGATGGATGGATAATCAATAAGGTGTTTTAGTACATGAAGATTTTTGAGACTCTCAAACCAGCCTATAAAGCTTGAACAACCAGACCATGATCAAAATCACTGAGATCTCATTTTTCACCCTAGTTTTTGACCTGTACTGTATCTGCATGATTTGATACTTTACCAGGATAAAATTGCACGAATGAGCAGCAGGCGTTCAGGTGTTTCAAACAAAGTTGTCAGGGAAGGTTTTTAGTTTGGCTTTGTTACATAATCGGATCGGATTTGACATTTTGTCCATTTCCATTATTTCATTAAATAACAGAAATTGCCTCGCATTAAAAGACACACGCAATCATCGTACTCTTCAAATCATACAGTTACAGTAGAACTCATTAAATAACGTTTTTGCTCCGGCTGATCTGTGTTACAGGAGCGCTGAGACAGAGAGATGAGAGCAGCAGTTGGTAGCACTAGCTGGAGGGTACTTCAAATAGTTTCACATTCAGATAGTTTTTTTTTTTTTTTTTACTTTTTTTTCCCCCTACAGTTTGCCTCTTTCTATCCGTAGCCAAATTTGGGTTGTTCTGTTAAAATTACGTTCAAGATCAACCCACGCAGTTGCACGGCTTGACATTAACAGTACCAGCGCTGGCGCTGACTGTCAGATAGGAAATTGGCAAACATTTCCTCTATTTTCTCCGGTTATTTATAACAAATGGAAACGCACACCTCTTATTTTAACCGCGGATGTACTATGAAGTTAGAGCAGAGGCAGGAATCCCAGAAGGCCTTTACTATAATGACAGGAATCCTGGTCATTTTCTGAGAGTAAAACTACAAAGCACCAGAAATATGATGCTTAATAAATGCACTAGAGTCAGAAAAAGAGATGGATGGAGAGGTTAAAGTAAAAAGAGCCGATTCCAATTTCGCCAAGGAAAAAGTGGAAGATTATGAAATTTCAAATAAGCCTGCACTATTTACTTGTAAATATGAGCTGTATGTATTTCCTGAAAGTAACGTATACGCATTGAATATGAAATGCAACATATTTGTAAAATATATCCCCAAGATAGACAAATCCTACATTAGCTGGCCCATTAGGACAAGTACGTATAAATTGTATAAACTTCTTGTTCTTTGCTTGCGCATTGTATTTACAACCTCGAGAAAACATCAGCAAGTTTCACTAATTCTCATTACATTTAAAAAGATTTTGTTCTTTTCTGGCTAGTCTGCATTTCTTCAAGCTAGCTTTTAAAGTAGCGTTCTTTAACACGCTAACACTGGTGTCGGAGCTCCATAGAAAGTGTGTGTGTGTTTAAATTCTCGAGCTGAAATACCACTCAGATGACAAACTCTTCCGTATCTCAAACTCTCAAAATTTTTCTTACTCCTTCTCCAAATATGCCATTTCTGTGTTTATGTTAATGAGCTAGTTCTGAGCCAAACCCTATCAGAGCTGAGAAGCAAAGAAAAAGGGAGGGCTTCTTCTCATATGAGGTCACATTAGGGAGAACAAACTATGACTAATGATGCACAGTTAATCGAAATCGCTATGGACCTGTGCAATTATTTAATTCGCAAATGTATTTTTATGTATAATATGTTCTTAGAAAATATTCATTTTAAACATCTTATCTTGTTTTAATGTTGAATAACAAAAACTGACTCTTTCCATGAATAATTTTTTTTTTTTTTTTAAAGAAAGAAAGAATATAGGAATAGTTGGGACTGAGATTATTTGTGCCATTATTTGGTGTTGGACTAGATAAATACATATGAAAATAAAAATGAAACATTTAATCCTGCCCATTTCAGTCTATCTTGCACTGCTTCATCTCCTATGCATCTTTGCTCCATGTATAATTTATATTTATAATTGCACCACTATATATTCCACCCATATTTATTCTGTGTATACTGTATTATAGACAGTTATACAGTATATGTACATGCTGTGTATTGTGTTGAGCATGTTACCTTTTTAATATAGTTTTTTTTTTTACTTCACAATGTTTGCACAACTATACTTTTATTTATGTATTTACTATACTTTTATTTATGTACTGCACCTTCTGTACATTCATTAGTCACTCTCAGCCCTGTACTGTACATATGAACCCATACGCTCATTTACCACATTGTTATTTATTGTAAGTAGGCCACATATGCACAAGTAGTTTATCTATGCTAACTGCTTTCCACTGGTTTTGTACCTGTACTTTGGACAGTGGCAATGAAGTTAAATCTAAACAAATCCACTAGTTAAATATCATAGTTTAAAACCTAATCTCTGTGATTTTTTCTTTTTCTTTTTATTTCGAATCAATCATGCAGCCCTATACATGACTACCCAACAAATTGTGGTATTTTAGCCTTTTTTTTTGCTATCTTTTGCTAAGTTTTGTGTAAAAATGACCCATCTCTCTCCTACTGTATTTCTTCATACATACATTCTGGAGACTTGGACACAGTGGGAAAACAAGCATGAATATACAGTATAGTACCGAAAATCTCTTTACAACCGTAGTATGGTCCAGGCTTGTGGTTATTGAAAATTCATTTCTGGTCATTTGTCCCAAAAGTTTGGTAATGCTTGAATAAAAAAAAAACAATTAAAAGACACGAGATAAAACCAGGTGGTACGGTGGCCTAGTGGTTAGTACCTCCAGGGTCCGGGTTCAAATTCCGCCTCGGGTCTCCTAGTACTCCGGTTTCCAAATGCAGGTTAGGCTAATTAGGCGTTCCCAAATTGGTCGTAGTGTGTGATAACGCGGGATAGACGATGAGCGAGTGAGTGAATGAATTAAAACCAAAACGGGTTGATGTGCGACTGTAAATGACGAGACTGACGGTCATTTGTTCGTCTTAATTATTCACATCAGAAAAAAAAAATGCTAATCATTCCGTGTTCTTTTTTATTCCATTTAATTAAAGTTTTCCCGGAACATGGCCAATAAGAGTAAATTATGTTAGATGAATGAAATATGAAATAATTACTTTTACCACTTAAACGCAAGAACACAAGTCTAACACAGACAACAAATAATCATTTAATTCACCCAATGGTGCAGATGTATTAAGCAATTATTTTGTTTTGTTTGGTTTAATAATAATAATAATAATAATAATAATAATAATAATAATAATAATAATAATAAATGATAGATTGACAGCAATTAAAAAAAAGAAGAAAAACAGCAGTGCATTTACTTTTGTGTCCACATTTGTGTTAATATCCATCTCTTGTTTGACTCTATACTACTTTCCATTTTTTTCTCCAGGAATTAGTTTTCTACGGCGAATTTGTCCTTCAACACCGGAACAGGTGCTTACAACACACCTGAGGGTCTTTAAAAAGAAAAGAAAGTGTCACCTTATAGTAAATGATGAGGAGTTTGGATAATTGGTATAGTCCTTAATTTACATCCCAACTGTTACAAAAAAAAGAAAAAGTTCCTAAAAGCCAGTGAAATACATCAGTGGTCTGAACACTGCTTAAAAATAAAATAAAAAAAAGACAAAATCGTGGCTGTGATGTTGCTTCTCGTCCCCTGAAGGCTTGCACTGATGCTTATGGATGCGTGAACCGGGCCTCGAGCCAACTGCTGACACCCGAGTCGACTGCAAACCAGAGCAGACAGAAAAGAGAAAACTTGTTTATGTGGGCTCTTTGGTGCTGCAGTACACTTTAAAGCGCTTTCGCTATGAAAAAAGTAGTCCAGATCATGGAGGGCCTGCAACATTGGAAAAAAAAAAAAAAAAAAAAAAAACGAAGTAAACTCTTCTGGAGATAAAGGATGCAAAGAAAGCCAGAGAATGTAAAATAAACTGAGAATGTTCTCATTGCTGTCCCAGCCTGCATCAGATACATGAATAATGAACGATGCTGAGAGGGAGAGATCTGCACTGCTGGCCACACTCTGCATTGTGTTTTGGGTGGATGCACACTTTTTCTAAGGTAAACTACAGTATACTGCTTATCTGGCTTTAGGAAAAAAAAAATTAAATGTGAAACATTCCAATTGTATAAACAGAACTACATGGTATGTATACTGTACATAACAAATGATTGTTATTTTGGTCGGTAGGGATCAGATGAGTGACTTCTTGCAGTATTACTGACTAGCAGTAATAAACCCCAGAAATCACTTAGACACCAACTTGTGAAATCATACACAGTATAGAAAAAATCATCCATAAATCAGGATCCCTAGTAGTGGTGCTTAAGGCTCTAGGTTGATGATCCGGGACTGAGCTGTGCCATCAGTGGGTTGACAAAACCCCCATACAGTGGAACCTTTGATTATAAGTAACTTGATCTGCATTTTGCAAAACAAGCTCAATTTTAACTTGTTAACAGAGCAAGGTCTTGATATACGAGTACTATAGTTACGTATGCGCTTTGTCTGCATGATCACAACTGAGCCAATGGTTCTTTTCTCGCGCGCGCGCTGCGGGATTGTGTGTGTGTGTGTGTGTGTGTGTGTGTGTGTGTGTGTGTGTGTGTGTGTGTGAGTGAGTGTGTGAGAAAGTCATCCTACACAGTAGCCCCCTCCCTCCACCTCTCCTCTGTCGTCTTACGTCACAAAAACACTGCTCCGTCAGGATTCTTTTCAAAAGTAAAGTGCAGGTTTATTTGTTTTATTTTTTCATGTTATATTTTGTATTCATTATTTTTGGGTTGTGGAACAACTCATCTGAGTTTCCATTATTTCTTACGGGGAACTTCTCTTTGATATACAAGTGTTTTAATGTACAAGCACTCTTTCAGAACAAATTATGCTCGCAATCCAAGTTTTATCTGTACTACCCAGCCTGGTCCAAAACCTGCGTAAAAACAAGAGGGTTGTGTAAGGAAGGGCATCCGGTGTAAAATCTCTGCCAAGTTTTGTGTGGATCGGAAGGTCCGCTGTGGTGACCCCTCAAAGGGAACAGCTGAAAGTAAATTTTTAGCTAGCCCATTAGTGATAACATTGCTCATGACAAGTCATACATTGCATTTCTTTTAAATAATTGTAATCTTTTTTCAGGCAATTTTGTAATGCAATAATTTTCTTTATTTACCAGGAATCAATGTGAAAAACCCATCAACATTGTTTTTGAGTCGTGGATCGAATAATTTTTCAGATCATTTCCACATTCAAGATGTCAGCGTTTTGATAAAGTGACTATTGTCAAAAAAAGATCCCACATTTCAATATTTCAATATAACATGTTAACATGGGTCTCAGAGCTCCCGTAAAAAGTGTCTGTTAATGCTCGAGCTGAAAAATCCCTCGGATAATCGTCCATAAATCATTTTTCTGATGTAACCTTAAACTCCCGCCAGAGAACAGCAGAGCAGAGCAACAAGCTCGGGGAGGGGATTTTCTAATATGAGGTCACATAAAGGGTGAAATCTAATTTGCTTATTTAAGCCTTGGCCAGTCCACACATGGAATTTTTATCTCATGATTTTGTTCATACACACACACACACACACACACACACACACACACAGGTGACCCATCTGAATGTATAAAAACTACAAAGTAACATTTGCATAATATGTCCCCTTTAATGGTATAACATTCCAACCTTCTCCTTTATTCTCCTTATTTCTGTGAGCATTTATGCCTCCTTGCTTCCTTTTTTTTTTTTTTTTTTCATTTTCAAGGTCACAAACAGTCGTGTAAGCATTTCACTGCGTAACATACTGTGTATGGTTGTGTATATAAAATATATAATTTTAGTTTTTTTCTCATTGTGGCCTGGAAAAATGTTGTATGGGTGGTAACATATTTCCCAAATTTTAGTGAAACTAAAAATGTTCATATATGTTATGAACTACAGTGTTTGTTCTGGTACTGATATTGTTTTACTTTTGGGGTCTGGATTTTGTCAGTATGATCTGGCAACCCTGTTAAGTATGTAAATACATAGTGAACATGAGAGAGGATTTAGGCGGGTGAAAAAACTATTTATGCGTGCAGAAGAGAATGTGAGCAAGCGCACTCGGGAATGAGGTCCAAATATAACACCATACAGTAGCAGAAGTGCATTTCATACGGATCATGGATCATGGATCAGGTGCAGTCCATTGCACCACGAACCAGCACTATTTTGAGTTACAAAAATCTATAGTTGAAAAAAAGAAAAATGTTGAAATGTAGAAAATCTCTTAGTTCTTGGTATTTTTTTCCCTTTGGTATAATAAGAGCACATTTGATCTAAAATTGTGTTCATTAGCGTGTAAACCCTGAGGATACATGTTTTTTTATGGAATGTATACCCAAAGAAAACTTAACATTTACTTCTCACGTTAGGGGAAAATGGGAACTTGAAAGCAGTGCAGAATTTGTAATATATATAAAAGATATTAAAGATGCACTTTTTACTTAATATATGTTAACGCTAACTTTTAATTTCCAATTTTAAATAAAAAGGAAAAAGTCTTAGTCTTTTGGACCTCATTGCATATAGAGGTTGTTAGCTTTTTGTATTTCTGTTGTGCAACAAGAGTTTATTCTAGAAAACTGTTCCTGGCTTTAAGGCCTTAAACATAGGGCAAGTTATTTGTACTCCAAAATTTACATTTCTTCAAAGTCTTTCACAAGCAGCTTGCCTATTTTCGGGTTTAACCACATATCGAATTCAGGGTCTTGAATTGAACGCCTTCTTCCCCGACATCTTTCTTCTCCTATTGTATCGTCGGCCGTGTAGCGTATGGCAAATCCGACACTGAAGCAGCGAGATACATGAAGATCTGTGCTCACCGGCTTTGCGGGCTCAACAAAACAAGGATTGGTAGTAGAGATTAAAGCCGAGAATAAAAGAAAAGCTCTGCTGGAGTGTGATATGCAGGAGCTGTCAGAGGAAGACTGCGGCTATACAATAAGTCCTGTTTTGCTTGCTACCTAAGCAGTCAGTTGAGTTTGCCTGGCGCAGACGTGGCTAGTCGGAGTTTGCTTGAGTTTTATAGGATTAGAATAAGTACGGAACAAAACACTCGGAAATGTTAATGGAAATTTAATCAACTACAGTGTGGTACCAGTGACTCAACTTTTGTTTCACATCACATCTCACTATTGCTTTATGAAATGTGTTTCCTATAAATGCATCCCTCATCATTGTTTTTATTTATTTATTACACATGACACGAATTAGGCTAAGATTTATCATTTTTTCATGAATGAAATGTCACACGTTTTAATTGTACATACTGTAGTTACAACATTTGATATTTTCAAGAGCTGTGAATGATAAGCAGGCTGTCAATTCAGTTCCATTTTTGAGCACTGCGATTTTCAGCACCACTAATGTTTGTTGTCTGACTTGTCTCAAGTAGCTATATTTCATACATAGTTTGAAGTATTAAAAACCATGTATGAAAAGTATTTCGTAAACGTCAAATTGTTATTGTAATTTGTTGGTAGTTTTTTTCTGTTCTACACTCCATTCCAGTAGGTGGCGGTATTGCGGAAACCGTCTATAAACTCAAAAGAAGAAACTGAAGCAGTGAACCTGCATAACAAGAATACTTAAGATGTAAACGGTTTGTATTTTCTACAAAAGCTATTTTTGCATAATTTTTACAACCATTTAACAGTTGCAAAGTTGCCAAAGTCATTTTTAAACTGTGAATCAATTCTGAGTGAAAACCTCTCGATTCTTTGGATAAAATCAAGCAGCAAAATTTTGCGAATAGATCACAAAAATGTATTACATTACGCAAAGTTCTAAAAGTTAAATAGTGTTCAAGTCTTTATAGTTCCGTAGATAGTGATGCTTGCGGAGTCATCTTGCAGGCTAATTTTTCTTCCATAGGAAGTTCCATAGGTAACTTCCATTTAGCTCTGGCAACCAATCAGTCTCTTAGGATCCTTGTAAAGCTGTCGAGCCATGCGCTAGCAAGCACTTTAGAGCACCTTAGCAACTGATCCCGTAGACTGTCAATATGAAAAGCTCAGAGGCCCGGGTTTTGCCACGGCAAGCACCACTCACATTTTCTTCAGAAAATTTACCTGTCTAGTTCCATTTACTGTTGTGGAACATCTGTGACATGAGTTCGGTCCCGTTGCCTTTTACGTTGAAGCAGCTATAAACAGTTGTCAATAATTATAAGTGAGTGACAGAAAAAGACAAGCAAGCAAATAAATTAAAATTGGCGCCACTTTGGCGCCACTTAAGACTCCTTCCATGTTAAATAATTGTCTTACTTCTATCCAATATCAAATATATATATATTTTTTTTTATGAAAGCACTTTAAAGTGTGCTTCCTATCAGGCTCGGATTATGTCAAATGGCTGCAATGATTGTCTAATCAAATATTTTAGACTGAGATTACATTGCATGAGACTGCCAGAGCTACTGTTATTAAAAAAAATAAAAAATCAGTTTACTGAAAAGATCAAATATAAACCTGAAACTTAAGCACGTGGCTGGAGATTTCCTAATGCCGAAAGCGTCTTTTCCCCAACATACATAATTTAACATATCTAATGTAGTGAGTCATTGTGAGACTTCATTAGGAAAAAAAAAGTGTTGGTAACTTAATCCAAGAGCCTTGAACTAGACTAATGAGGTGCTCACAACTGCAGTCATGCCAATTTACTATATTTTTGTCCTTCCCTTCCAGCATTTAGTGCACAATGAACTGTACGATTGTTGCATTAGGAAGTCTCATTAGTCTTGGAAGTGGGTGGAAATTTCACCAGATTGTTTGGGAGTCTTGTGACATAAGGAGGAGTTTTTTTTTTTTCTCTCTTTTTTTTTTTCTATTTGACGGATGGTGATATAGTTGAAATAGGTCTGCTGATTTAGAGTAAATGGAAGCGCTGTCCAGGGTTTGTCCCATCATCCTGCTGCAATGGGACGCTTCATTAAGTTCCAGCCAAACGTGTGCACTACAGACACCTCAAAAAGCACCACACTGTGCTTTACGGGATGTTGGGGAAGCCTCGAGGCTGTAACTAGGTTGCTCCAAGCATGAATCCAGGGCCTCCCTGTAGAACCACACTGATTTTACACTTCATTACTAAAGTCGACCTGCTGGGAAACTAAAGGAGATCAATAAACCTGTTCCATGTATCATTAAATCTCAAGAGTCTTTATGTGTGGTGCATGACACGAAAAACTATACAAGCATCCCCATGAACAATTTGTTCCATTTTTGCAGGCATGATACAATTGTGACGTGAAGTATGTGTGTGTGTGTGGGTTGGTTTATTTATTTCATTTCTTCTAGCTCTGCCATTAAACCTGGCTGCTAAAATGGCAATCATGCCGTGACACTGTATTACCTAGTCTCGCTTGTTGTTTCCTAGCTTTGTGACTACAGCTATGAATCATGTTGCTCTCAGGGACCTATAGGTAGAATGATGATATCAAAAGAACTATTTTATTATTATTATTATTATTATTATTATTATTATTATTATTATTTTCAGCACAAAGGCAAAAATGACTTTTCCCGCATTAATGACAAAGCAGATCCATTTTACCCGATAGTTAATTCTCAGAGGTCGGATGAAACGGCGCTCGTCTAGGAAACCAGTGCCCTAAAGAAATTCTTTCACATTTATTACAGATGGTATCTTCCAGGGAGTTCGTACACAGAACCATTATCGAGTTCGATTTCTCAGCTTTTCAAAATTCTGGTTGTGCCGGCACTTGACGGCAGCCGTCGTCGAAATGGCTCTGTGGAATTGCAAACGGTAACAACAATCTTTATAAATGTCAGCTTCATCTCTTATCCTGAGCTCAGTGCTTTTATCTGGTTTATAGTGTGGATGGGCTTTCCTAAGGGACTGCAACTTCCTTTCTTAATCAAACCATCTGAGATGTTCTTGCATGTCGCTGTTCAGAATTAAGTACTCTACTGATTTTCAAAATGTATTGGAATATCAACTAAATTTGCAGTAGTTCATTAATTTCTATGAAATTTTGGGAGGCCTAATTTAATGAAAGTCATGGATGGATAAAACTAAAATGTGTGTCTTAAACATTTTAAAATTTTGTTTTCAAACTTAGTCTTGTTGAAGACCCATACCTATGTCTCTGGGACTGCAGCAAACCACAGTAAGAGCCATTATCTCAAAATTAATAGAAAACTCGTGGTGAATCTTCCCATGGTGCCGGCCTACCAAATATTTCTTACTGTCTAGTCTAGAAGGTCATGAAAGACAGACAAACAAGGGAACGTTCATTATTTCACTGTTAGAATGGCTAGGCAAAATGGTATCCGTGAGAGAGTCGAGATTTGTCAAGAAACACCTTGATAACCCCAAGGCCTTGTGGGATAAATGTTCTTGTGAATGATAATACAAAAGTGGAAATTCTTGACAGACGATTTGTAACACCTTTGGTGTAAAACTTTCAAAGCATTGCAAAAACAAGAACATTTTACTGTACCCACGGTGGAAAACATGGCGATGGTAGTGGGATGCCTTCCTGCTTGAGGGCCTGCTGATTTCCCGGAAGCTTTTGAAGGAAGCACAAAGCAGAAAGTCCAGTCGTCACCCTGTGATCTGAAACTCCAGCACATTTGAGTTATACAGCAAGACATCAATCAGAAGCACACAAGCAAGTCCACCTGTGGGCGGTGCAAAAACCTTTTGGAATGGCCTAGTCAAAGTCATGACTTGAACCCAATTTAGATGCTGTGGCAGAACTTTTAATGGGCAGTTCGAGCTCGAAACTTTCTACATGTGCAAAGAACGATGGGGCACGATGTTGTGGTGAAGGTTTGAAACCTAGCAGTAATTATATGTAGTAAAATCGAAATGCAGAATTCACTGAAAAACCTTAAAGCAACACATTACTTCTGTAATTAACATGTTTTGCTGAGGTAAAATAAGCCAGTTAGACCTCCCCCACACATCACCATCAATATGACCTCATATCGGAACATCCCCTCCCTCAGCTTGTTGCTCAGATTTGTTGTTTTCTGGAGGAGCATGGCTAAGGAGAAGCTCATTTACACTGAGACACTGAAATGACACATTTGATCGAGGAGTGACATAAAGAAAAATGCATTACTGTATATGTGAGTTATTTCAGCTGGAGCATCAGCACGCACTTTTGAGACCTGTGTTCACTTGTTAAAAACATAGGAAAACATGGGACCTTTAAAAGTGAACAAAAAGTATAATGCGCTGTTCTTTGATAAAGCAGCACCACACGATCCGGTCATTGATTTATTTTCTTATAACAACACTCCCCACTGTGCTTTATTCTCTAGCTAATAATCAGAGGGCAGATGTTCATCACGCTCACATGCAGATCCATCGAGAAGCTTGTTTGCTTGCAGAAATCTCTTTAGCATTCGCTTCTGAGCACGGATAATTTGATTGGTCGAAAGTGGCTCGAGTGCTTAGATTATAACTCATTTTTCTGACATTAAACTCACTGTTTTAACGATGATCTAATTGCATTACAAGAGAGCACAGTATTGGCAAATATGTTGAACAAATGAAAGAAGATCGTGCATTGATTTTTCTTTCCCTTCTCCCAATAGCCCACGTTTCACTGTGAACTTGAAGAAGAAGAAGAAAAAAAAGAGCTTCAGGCTACAGTTCCTGTATGCATTTCAGCTGAGGAGCCACAGTTGCTAATGTACCTCCTACAAGTGTAGAAATGATTTGACATTTATCTGCTACAAATCCAAACTCAATACGGCTTACGTGCTTCATTTTTTTAATGAGCTAGTGTTATTTTGGCTTGGATGACTAGCAGTGTATACACAGACTGACCGACACATCTGTTAGAAACACCTGTACACAAAATTAGGAAAAACACCCCCTGGTCTTGGTTCAATCTTAAGCTGTCCAGGTTTGTTGAGTGTGTGCAGACTATAGCCTCAGATTCCTGGTGTCTCACATTGCACATGATACAGTACATCATATTGTGCATTAGAATGTGCGTGTATTTCTGCACCTTACGCACCGTGCATAGACGTGAACCCCCAGTGGTTAACAGAGTATGCAGAGGTTCTATAATCACATCCTGCCTATCTTATCAGCATAAATGAAATAGTAATAACTATGAATGGCTTGAGACCCAGTGGGGCCCCAAAGGGAAGGTTTAAGGATCAGCTGAGGTCAACCCTTAATCAATGCATCATTGATCCTACTGCCTGCCTGTGAGGCAGCTGCTTCGGCCGTCCAGCAAAGGGTCTACCAGCCTGAGACTACCAAGAAGGCTATGGACGACCAGAGTAGGATCCTGTCTATGTATGTATATGGACAAGGGTAGCTCATTGGTTAAAGCATTGGACTATGGTTCGGAAGATCCCAGGTTCAAACCCCAAGACCACTAAGTTGCCACTTGAGCTGGGGGTTCACGTCTATGCATGGTGCTTTATGCAAATGTGTGTGGCCATGCTTGAGCATGGCGAGATTTATACTGTAAGGGCTGGCTTTACAAGTAAACTGGAGAAACTATTGTGCATTGTGAGATGCTTTTCTGCTCATCATGGTTGTAGGGAGTGGTTATTTGAGTTCCGATAGACTTCCTGTCAGCATGATCCAGTCTGCTGGTTCTCCTCTGACTCCATCACATCTGCCCAAGAATTACTCAGGGTGTTTTTTTTTTTTTTTTCCGTTTTCCCACACCCTTACTATTAAATGTTGTGCATAAATATCACAAAAAATCAGCAGTTTATGAAATATACATAAACTATCCCTATAAAGCATTTTATTGTTTTTCAAAGATTTCCCCAATGTGATTCTTGATATTAACATTAATCGAACCCGTGTTTGTTTTTGTCGGTGCTGATTTGCTAATTATCAACTATTATTAATAGTATGCCTTAATTTTTCCTTCTTCATATTTCCTTTGACTGTTTCCAATTTATTAGCACTACTACACATAAGCCCAAATTTTTCAGCCAGGGTTATTGGTATTCAGCCTCTTGCAGGCTCTTCTTTTTCCATCGCTCCCATGCCAGCGATTCAGTTTCCGGCTTTTCAAGCATCGCCGTCATTCCTCGCCCTGTTTGCACTTCGATCAGCAAAGCCCCATTAACAGTGGGCCACCTGTCAAACAATCAAACAAGCTACAGATAGCTTCTCCGCTTGGGACTCGGTTTGCTTTAACCTCCACTCGCCTTACACCGAAAGTGTTCTTTCTTGCTTGCTGTCTTTCTCGCTTTTTTCCCCCATTGCTTTCATACGTTCATGCTTGTTCACTGTGTTTCTTCTTGTCCGTCTTTATTTCTTTCTTTTTTCATTCTTCTGCTTCTTGCTTGCTTGTGTTATTTATTTTTCAATCATTATTTTCTGGGTAACATTTTGGCTATTTGTTTTATATCATGCAAAATTATATATCAAGGATTATTTCTTGGAAGACCTTCTTACCATGGATAAACCATCCATGCATCTTTATGACCATGTGTTATGCCAGCAAAATGGATTTCTAGAACAAGAATGTATAGAAAGCACGTGTCTTTTCCATGTGCGTAGTCTCGGCTTTTGCGTGATCAGTCTGGATTTCCCTTGCTGTAGCATCGCAAATCGAACATTTATGCAACTCGACTAAACGGGAACCCTCGTACTAATGCAAGGTCAAACGTGGCGGATTAAAATATCGCCACTGCTGTTGTCAACAAATTTGAGCCACGCACAAAATGTGTAACAGTATCGCTATTAATAATACATCAGAATGGGTGGTGGGGTGGGGGGGAGGGGGGGAGGGGGGTTTGCTTTGCCTACTCTAATACATAATTCATTTTGCTCCAGCAAAGAAAGAGAGAGAGAGAGAGAGAGAGAGTATAATTATTGAACCAGAAGCCCTGGCTCCTGCATTGATTTTGCAATATGGACATTAAAAACAAAAGTGCATTTTTAAAGGCACTTCATGTAAATGTAAACGTTTCAACAGTACCCAACCTAACAAATTCTTAATGCTTAAAAATAAACTACTTTCCTTAATGTGGTAATTTTCCTATCAGGCTGGATTCAGAGCATGCCTGGTGTTAATTTGGCTCAATTGTGCAGCTCATGCGATTCCGTGAATTGCTTTTGATTAAGAACATCATGGAGTTGCCCTTTGTTCATAGTGTATTTTACACTTCTTATGTGGTTAAAAAAATACGATTTATAATTAAGTATCAAGGATCTTCAAGCTTCTGAAAGCTTGAAGATCCTTGGGTCCTGATGCACAATGCTGTGTCTCCACGTTCTTTGGTGTCCTTCCACCTTCAAAAAAACATGCCAGTAAGTGGATTGTTTGTAATTGTCTGAATTCGTCATCACTCCACCTGCTGTGCATCAGAGTGATTGTTAATTACTATCAGGCCTCATAATGCTAAAACTAGCCGTTCTGAATAACGCTGCGTAGCTGCACCAGAAGGGTTAAATTCGATGACTTAATACGTTACCGCGAGAGAAAGATTTGAAGGCAAGGCCCAGGCATGGCAATCAGCACGTTAATTAAATGAAACTCCAACAGGCGGCAATGGCATTAAAGTAATAGCATTTAAACTTTGGAGACATAAATGAAAGGTCACCCTCTTTTCACTCTGCAGCTCTGTAATCAATGCTATTAGGGAGCGCGAGACACGGCGGTGCAGAAAGATGGAAATCGACCTGTAGATATTTTTTTTGCAGAATTCATCGTTTTAAATTATTATGCCCATAACTGGCTACGAGGACACCAAGGTTTGAGGACATTATATATATATATACTTATATTACTTATGCATGCATACTGTATATCGTCCAGCCATTAAAAAAGTCACACACACACACACACACACATTGGACTGCCTTCCGCTTCATTATGGCTGTGGCATCATTTAAATAAGTATATTAAAATAATAAATGTAAAAAGAAGTTTACGAGACTAACAGGTCTCTCCACCACTTCCACGGTTTATTCTCCTCACCTTTTGGCTACATAGTACCGATAAGAATTTAAAACCACTTTCACCCTTGTTAATTACACTATCCAGCTCTGCCACAGTTGCAGTTCGTTAGCTCCACTTGTCGCTGAAGGATGCGTGCTGGCGGAGAAAAACAACTGGCTAAATAAACAAATGAATCATAATCTTTTCATAATAAATCATGTTTGTGGAACTGTTGTATAAAAGCAATATCACACTCGAGGTCATGCTGTTGTGCTGGTTATCAGCAGCGCCTTCGGGGCTACACTCCTATGGCGACGACCGGATCAAAGCTGTAACGATAACCAGCACAACGGCATGACCTCGAGTATGGTATTGCTTAAAACTCATACAACGCATCGAAATGAGCTAGAACAACGAAGAACAAGAATCTGGCACACAAACTGGAACGTCGAATATTGGAAAAATGTTCTTTGGATAGGGAAGACTTTAGCGATCACACTCAGGTCTTGAACAAAGCAAATGAGAGTTTTCCATTTAGTAGACACCCTTATCCAGAGCGACTTACATTTTTATACATCATATCTGAGCAGTTGAAAGTTAAGGGCCTCGCTCAAGGGCCCAACAGTGGCAACTTGGTAGTCATGGGATTTGAACCTGGGATTTTCCAAACCATTGTCCAATGCTGTAACCACTGAGCTACCTCTGTATGCCTAATTGGGGCCAACATGGGAAAGGTAATCCAACAAGCCATATATTGTGTCACAGTTTTTAAATGCGAGCCGATTAAGCTTGAACTGTGGACAGAGCTGGACAGAGCTGTAGTGCTGCAGAAAGATGATGAATATGAGCACTATACCTGATATACACAATAAGTTTAAAATGGGTTAGTTATGTAGTTAGCTAATCGTTTTGCGAGCGCCGTTGACGTGATTTGTGGTTAGTTTTACTTCTTTCAACCAGATTTCTGACCAACGACCGCAAGAGATTTACGAGTTTGTTTTTAACCATGCATCACCTTTAGCCAAGATCACTTGCTTTTGATACTTACGCAGCAAATGGAACAGAATACGTTAAAGTACCTTAGGAAGACTTCAATGACTTCAATGACAGTAACTGTTCGTTTTCTCTTTTGGTTTAAAAAAACAGCACTGATTGCATATTCATTTACATGCAACGAGGACTTTCTTGTGCTTCTTTCAATGACAGAACTCCTCCGCCAGCCTTGTTAATTATCTACACAAGCAAACCTGACTGTCTGGGATTCATTTTCCCCCTGGAACATTTCCACTTCACTATTTCGCTCTCAACCTTGCCTGGCCCCGATGAGGGCTTGATTACAAGGTGATTATTGCGCCTTTGGATTTGTTTTTGTTGAGCAAACATGTTGTGGCTGGAAGATATTGCACCGATTAATTTCATGCGCGCTCTCTCTCCCAGCATGGCCCGGTAAGAGCAGGTGACGAATTCATCTTTCCACTTCTCCCCAGCGTGTCTCGCTCTCAGCACTGAGTTCCGTACCCAATCATGTCCGACCATTCAGACTTGTTCGGGTGAAACATGAAAAATGTTAGAGGTGCTCGCTGGGAAGCAGGAGCACGGCAGATGAAGACTGTTTTTCCTTTTATTTATAGCAATGGTCATTTCATTTAGTCATCAATTAAGGGCTTTGATTATTTGGTTATTGAATAGAGCTGGCGTAAGTTTTTTTTTTTTTCTCCCGCATGTGCCGTGATTTATTTATTTCTTTGTCAAAATGGTGTACGTGTTCTGTAGCTTAAACATAGCTCATGCTCTAATACTTGTTTGTTTCCCTCCCTTGGTGTCTTACCATGTCTTCTTGGCAACCTGCCACAATCTTCAGAACCGCTCCATTATGTACATAATTTTTTTTTTAGATGCTTTCTGGAAGGCTGAGTCAGTATAACAGTAGACCTTCTCTATACGAAGCCTATAAAATCTACTGCAATTCCTTTTAAAAGCAGTAAATAAATGGCTTATTATAGTAACAAGGTCATTAAATATACTTGGTTTAAAAAATATATAGCGTTTATTTTAGCCAAATACTGACTCTCTGCATTAGACTGATGTAAATTTGTTGATATAAACAGTAATTAAGGGCCCAAGCACAAAAACAAATTTCCGCAGTTCAACTTATCACAGGGGGGCATGGAGGCGTAGTGATTAGCAATGTGACCTCGCACCTCCAGGGTCGAGGGTTTGATTCCACCTCGGGTCTGTCTGCGAGGAGTTTGCATGTTCTCCCCATGCTTGGTGGGTTTCCTCCGGGTACTCCGGTTTCATCCTACTGCCTAAAAGACATGCAGATTAGGTTACCTGGCGTCCCAAATTTGCGTGTTGTAGTGTGTGTCTTGTGCAATGGATTGGCAGCCTGTCCGGGGTCTCACCCCAGCTCATTCCCAAAATCTTCCAGGATAGGCTCCATGCACCCCTCACCTTGTACAAGGTATATATAAGGTATAGAAGTATAGGTATATACCTTCTCATCACTGGTTGCTATAGATTATAGAGATTAAATTATTCTGATCAGGCGTTACTGCACAATGAAATTTGGTTACGGTGCACTTCTTATGTCCCATAGTGTGTGATTTTGACTGAATTTGGAACATGTTTTAAAGATTTACTTCTTGTTCATTTTTGGACACTTCTATGGTCCTAATGTGTGTGTGTCCTTGAAAGGACATGAGAAAAACACATTCCTTGCGTTTTCTCTTTATTAAATTGTAATATATTTTCTTTAAAATCCCTGTTCTTCGGATTCCTCCGGCTTAGAGCCTGTCCGGTCCGATCCAACAGAAAGGTCAGTGCAGCACAAATTGTTAAAAAAAAGGCCAATGCTGGCCACAATAAAAGGCATCCAAAACTCCCAGCAAATAAGGGACCCAGCAAGCAAAGCACCCAAGACCTCCGACCCTGCCTCCACACTCCCCAGATCCCAATCCTGTCGAGCACTGTAACAAGTTTGACAAACAGGTGGCACCAAACACAGACACGAGACGAGGTCTTACGGTAATTTTATTATGAATAAAAGGGAAAGAAAAGGTTAAAAGGAGGAAGGAAGGAATAAAGGGAAATAGGGATGCATGTGCAGGTCTGGAGGCAGTGCCCTGCTGGCATGTGGGCACCGGCTGGTGAGTGGTGGTGGCAGACATAATGAGTCCGTGTGGGCAGCGGCTTCTGCGGGCTTCCTCAGACGGCTCCTCTCGTTGATTGGCCGAACCGGTCTCTCACAGCTCTTATTGACGTGGTGGCAGGTGGGTATCTCCCGTACAGCCCTCACCTGGTCGGCTTTTCACTGCTGGGAACGAAAGCCTTAACGTGAGACACACAGCCTCATTTTCTTCTTCTGCGGCAAGGTTACAAAATACGGCTATGTTTGAGAGTGCAGATGCAGTGGGAGCTCCAGCAGTGTGCTCACGGTTGTTCTTAGCGCTGCTATCAAAGGCGCCGTTCCATTCGCACCTTCCATTCACCTGCTCGGTAAAACTTTGGACCAGCTACACTTTGCTACACTTCCTGCCATGTTTTATAGCACAAGGAGAAGACGATGATTAATCACCAGCCATGCCTTTTTGAACAGAAGGGGAGGCCGCCTACCTAGTGAAGCTCCGGAGTAAGCGAGTAGCGATAGACAATTTAGGGGCACACCTCAAGCACCAACAGTATGGGATGCACGATTCATTCCATCACCTTCCATTTTTCTTGGCACCTCAACCTCATCAGATGGGCACAGCAATGTTCAGGTCTCTCCAGAGATGTTCTGACTGAACCACTCCAGAGATGTTCTGACTGAACCACTCCAGGACTTTCACAGAGCTGTTCTGAAGCCACTCCTGTGTTATCTGGTGGTATGCTTTGGGGCGTGTTGAAATGTAAATCGTCACCTTAACCTGAACATTCCGGAGAAGGTTTTCACTCAGGATATCTCTTTATTTTTCTGCATCTGTTTTTTTCCCTCTATTCTGTTTCGTCTCCCAGTCGCAGAAAAACATGAGGTGGGGTTGGTTTTAAAAAGGTGAAACACACTGCCTGTTTTTTTTTTTTGTGTTTTTTTTTCAGATAGTTCAATATTTGTGTCTTCAACCCAGATTATTTTGTTTCTTATGGACTGAGAGTCCTTCAGGGGCTTTTTGGCAAACTCCCAACAGCCTGTCGTGTGCCTTTTAGTGAGGAATGGCTTCTGTCTGGCCACTCTATCATGGAGACCTGATTGGTGGAGTGCTGCAGTGATGGCTGTCCTTCTGTAAGGCTTTCACTTCTCCTCAAGGGAACTCTCATTTATAGTGATCCTTGGGTTCTTGGTTACTTGACTGACTAAGGCAATTACTCAGTTTGGCTGGGCTGCCAGATCAGGAAAGACTATTGGTTGTTCCAGATCTCTTCCATTTGAGAATAATGGAGGCTATCCTGCTCTTAGGTGCTTTCGAAGCTGCAGAAAGAGTTGATTGAAAAAAGAAGTAAATTCAGGCATGCCAGACTGCACAGTACAAGTTGTATTTCAGCTAGAAAATTAACACACATTTTGGAGGCCTCTAATACTAATCTAATATGAACTTGCTTTAAACATCATTGCAGCTCTTCAGTCATGTTACAGAGAAATAAAGAGTCACAAAGCATCAACACTGTCGACCAATGGTACAAACAAAACCAATGGTAAAGCCAATAGGATGGTGCAGACTGCTTAAAAAACAGGGGGTCAAGCTTTAGGAACGAACCTCTGTAATGCCTCTAAGAACAGAAGTATTTTGAGTTATTCTTGTGTTACTACTGTAATTCACATATACTGTGTTCTCAGTCTTTATTTGGTCCTTGGGATAGATGGATTTGGCCAATCTAATGGACATGGTCATGTAGGGTTTGCAGGATGTAGCTAAAATAAATTTAGATGCAGAAACACCAATGGGGGGGTTTAAAATAAAAGCCCATTATTAAGCTCCATTTAGTGTTGAGATGGTCAGAGTAACGACAGCAAGAGCATCCCATGTTAGGAAAGTTTATCAGATTGATTTGGAGGAAGGTTTTGAGTTCAAGCTAAATAACAGGGTCTACAGAGGATTGCGTTTTTCCAAAAGAAGTGAAACAGCACGTTTTTGCATGTTCGTCTTAATGAATATGCAATTTACTATCAGGACGTGTTGCAGTGTCTGCGTCTTCCTCTGAATGCTGCTTTAATTGGGCTGTAGGAAGGCGCGCAGTGGGCACAGCATTCCCAAATCTCCCGAAGATAAAGTTAAAGCTACAGAACTGCTGGATATTTGGCGTTCATGTATCGGAACTCAATTAAGCACACACTATAAGATTCCCTATTCACACATCCATTCAAACAAGACTTCCTGTCAGAAAGGCATCTCTCTCAGCGGCTTGGGAACGCTGCTCTCCGAAACCGTAAATGGTAATGAACGGGGAGAAAGAAAAGCAGCAGGGAACTCAGACAGCTTGTTTCACACCCTCTTTTCAAACGCTCTCATCACCGAACGGGATGCTGGTAATGAATCTTTTA
This sequence comes from Clarias macrocephalus, assembly GCA_011419295.1. Taxonomy (NCBI): domain Eukaryota; kingdom Metazoa; phylum Chordata; class Actinopteri; order Siluriformes; family Clariidae; genus Clarias; species Clarias macrocephalus. Next base: position 2,132 of record JAAGKR010002470.1, on the reverse strand, counting down.
GTTTAACTGCGTCTTCCAATGCACGGCGGAAAATCGTCATTATTTTCAAATCAAGCTGTGAAATTATTTTAACGACCAGATAGGAAGCTCCACCGTTACATTTCTTAACAGATTTTTGAAAATATCCAAAACAAAGAAGTGTAGCGATTATCTGCATTAATCAATCATGTTGTAGGGAATAACATGCTTGGAGGTGTGCTGTTATGTAACCAAGGGGTAATAGAGCCCGACATGAAGCAGGGGTACTCGTACTATAATTAAAGCAGTTTATTCCCAATTCGTAGCTATTCCCATTTTGACTTGAATGATGCATGATAGTTTTATGTTTTACATTTATGGTTGTGGGGCATCTATGAGACATGATCGTTCTTCCTCCCTCACTTCCTTTCTTTATCCATCACCATGATATCTTCCTTATGTTATTTCTGGAACTGGATGTGTTGTCCACAGCCCCTGGTTTGATCCTATGCTCTGTGTGTGTGTGTGTGTGCGTGTGTATGTGTGTGTGTCACAGTGTGTGCAGCCTTGTATTTTTTATCATGCCTGTGTGGGTTTCCAGCTACCTCACAAAAACAGGATAATAGATGAAATTCCTGCCTCATTCCTCAGAATTACTGTAATGAGCTAAAGAATTACCACCAGGATACAGTCCTGAATGAAGACAAAGTATTATTGCTCCAGCTATTTTGTATCATGGAATTGAAAAAGCCAGATCTGAATGTATCTGGTTCATTAAAGAAATTCCATGTTTCACACTCTCATTTTATATATATATATATATATATATATATATATATAGTTGACCCTTGGATTACGAGCATAATTCGTTCCAGAAGTGGGCTCGTGTTCCAAAACACTCATAAACCAAATCATGATTTTCCCATAAGAAATAATGAAAACTCAACTTATTCGTTCCACAGCCCCAAAAATTAAATACATAAAAATAATTAATATAATCTATAAAATGAAAATAAAACAAATTAATCTGCACTTTACCTTTAAAAAAAGTACAAATAAATCCTGACAGATAAGTGAAACACCATTTTAACAGGAAAAAAAGAAATCTCTCAGAATGAACGGAATCACTTTTTAAGTTTCACAACAAACAGACACACAAACACAAAGGAAACACCGTTTTAACAGGAACAAAAAGAAATCTCTCTGATACTGGCATGAGCGCATACTAAAGGAATCACTTTTTAAGTTTCACAACAAACGGACAGACAAACACAGCGGAAACACCGTTTTAACAAGAAAAAAAGAAATCTCTCTGACACTGGCGTGGGCATACTAAGGAAATCACTGCTGTAAAGTAAAAAAAAAAAAAAAAAAACAGCACCTTACCTTTGAAAAGAATCGCGACAGAGCAGAGTTTGTGTGTTTGTGAAGCCGGGGAGGGGGTGAAAAGGCGAGAGAGCGTCTGTGCGTGTGTCAGGGTGTTTGCATATATTCCCTTCAGGATACAATGTTTGAACCATTGGGTGCACATGGTCCTCCAGAATGATTCGGTAGTCCTTGGCAGTGACGCGCCCATCTAGCACAAGTATTGGGCCTAGAGAATGCCATGATATTGCAGCCCAAACCATCACTGATCCACCCCCATGCTTCACTCTGGGCGGTACGCTTCTTTGGGGCTTCTCCACACCGTAACTCTCCCAGATGTGATAAGTTTTGTCTTAAAACGACTCCAGTGTGTTAAAATTCCCAGGATTTTGGCGACTTGTAGGTGCACCGTCTGTGTATTTAAGGTCAACTATCTTGTTGATTGGCTTTGTTGAGTGCCATGCCCGCTTCAAGGGCAAAAGCGCTGTATTCGTCCCAAAAAGCGATGGGTGATGATTACAAAACTGTCATAATGTCTCTTCTACTCAACATTTTGTTTTAATACCTAATAATTACCAAAGTTTTATTACTTTCCGTCCAGCCAGTTTTGGTAAGTCTGTGACAAAATCTGACTGGACAGACATACAGAAGGAAAATTTTCTGAGACTGGTTTCTGGTCCTTCAATGTATGAAACGTAAAAGATATCATTGAAAAAAAAAAAGCGAGTTTTGTAATGTATTTTTCCAATGTACAGACAAAACCTCTCTTTTATTTATATAGATATATATTACAGGACAAATAAGATGGA